>JAIKVJ010003887.1:0-22302 GCA_024679225.1 Phytophthora pisi | reverse complement strand
ACACGTCCGATTCGCCAAAACAACTGAAAAGCACAATAATAGTACTCGTGCAGGCACTTGTATAAGCGGCCTCCCAACAGCCGAGGTGCTGCTGCCCAACTGGCGAAGCTGTAACGATGCAAGAGCTTGGTGTGCCTTGTAATCAGTTGTAGCCACGTATTCGAGCGGAGACAAATCGCCCTTTGCATGGCGTAGGCATCAACTTCAACACGTTTGTCCAATGCGGTACGATCTTATATTCTCGTGGATAACGCGGTGTTGGTGTAGTGGTGTAGTATCACTCCGTTGGTGTAGTATCACTCCGTTGTGCTCCTAACGTTAGATAAACTGCATCGCTGGGGTTACGGGGTATCCGGGCAGCGTGTCGACGACTCCAGGCTGCTGGAAGCTGCAGCTTCCGGGCGTGTAGCTCTGCACCTGCGACGCCATTTGCGCCACGGTGCATGGAGCGCAGCACGTGGACGCGAGGCAGTCGACGCCGATGCTTCCTTTAATCTCGAACTCCTTTCGCACTTTCATGCGCACCAGACACAGCGAGAACGCGTAGAACAGCACGAAGAACGCGGCGCCGCACAGGAAAATGATCTGCCGGCCCTGCGACGAGCGCTCAACTGCATGCGGCTCGCCGTCACGAGGCGAACGCTGCTCGACCACGTCTTCAGTGGTGCTGTGCGAGATGAAGAGGATGATGCAGACCACGAGACCGAAGATCGACGAGCCGTGGCTCAGCAGCGCTGTCTGGTAGCTGTTGCCCAGTCGCGCTTGGATCTGCGCGACAGCCACGCAGGGGCAGACCGTGGACATGAAGCAGTTGGGCATGATGCTCGCGAAGCAGCCGAAGAACGGGGCGTCCCAGCCTTTCCCGGTGTCAATGTCGGCTACGTGCGTGCCGCCAGCCAGTTGGTTCTCGTCGCGCAGCTTCCGCTCCTTCGGGTCGTCCGCGCCTGGGAGCACCATGACGCTCGGCTGCGGCGTCATGACTGGGATGGTGTAGCTCGTCTCGTTGGTCGGCGTCTGCATGGTGTGTGTCGGCGGTTGGGCTTTGGAGGTGCAGGCCGCAAATTCCGAAATGGATTGCCAGTTCTGACAAGCGCCAAATGGGAACGTGCGATCAGCGGCCAGCAGCTTTCGTTAAACTTGGGTGCGGTCCATTCCGTTCGGGGCGAATGTCGTCGGTGGTGCCATATTGCTAGTTTACTTTCTGCATATGCCCACTTTCGAGAAAACATATCTTCTGGTCGGAGGCCTGAACCCAAAAAACCGTCCGTGGCTGTGGGTGGATAGTTATTAGCTATGCGGCTTCGCGGTTTAACATGCTGCGCAGCACGACTGGTCTGGTTTGGGCTCGTCATGAGGCTGGCGAACTGGTTTGCTAGTGACGACAGCAACGAAGTGCTTGAGTTGAAACTTCTCTTGCTCCATACACGACGCAGCCTACCCAGCTTTCCGGTCACCTGCATATGATTTATCGACAGCAGCGCACCTGGGTTGCCTTCGACTATTCAGTCGACGATATTGGGATCACTCTGGCTACCAGTCCAAGCTGAGTAACTACTTCCAGCAAACTGTTTCTGTCGCCCATGGTGTCGTTCATAATACCGTTCAAGCCCTACAACTTAGAGCTTCCTAAGCTCTACGACTGATTGCACGATATCACCGTTAGGCAAAAGTCATCGGTGGCGTGGCCGGGTAGCCCGGAAGAGTGTCGGCGCGAGGTTGCCGGAAGCTGCAGCTGCCAGGGATGTAGCTTTGCGTCTGCGATGCCATTTGGGCTATCGCGCACGGAGGGCAGCAGAGGGTCACAACGCAGTCGGTGCCGCAGTTCCCGTCGATTTGGAACTCCCGTCGAACGCGCGTCCGAAGTCGCCCCACAGTAGCAGCGTAGACCAAGTAAAAGAACACGGTGCCACATAGGAAGAGGATTTGCTGGCCGCCTGCTGGTTGCCTCGCCTGAACTGCACCACTCACTTGAGGTTGGTCGTCTTGCTCGGCAGTATTGTGCGTGATGAAGAGCAAAATGCACACCAAGAGGCCGAAGATCGTGCTGCTGTGGCCATACAGCCCAGACGCGCTTGGATCTGCGCGATGGCCACACACGGGCAAATAGTCGACATGAAACAGTTCGGAACGAGGCTTGAGAAGCAGCCAAAGAACGTGACGTCCCAATTGCGGAGGCCATGAACTTGAGCAGTATCCAGGCGAGGCTGGGTATCTTGAAATTTGCGCTCCTCCGCGCCCGCACAAGGAAGCAGGACGACACTCGCTTGGGGTGACACCCTTGTCGAAACCGTAGCATAGTTGGAGTCGCTGCTCGGAGTCTGCATCGAGATCAGTTGTGCGCTTCGTGTGGGACTGCAAATTCAGGAATGGCAACAGAAAAGAGTGCACGAGCAAAGGTTGAGCGGGCGTAGCAGAAGCCATCGGAGAGGAAAACCGAAGGCAGTAATTGAACATATCTTTACCAGCATGCGCCTGGACAGTCTTACTTAATTTTAAGTACGGTGCTGGTGCTCACTCATAGATCATTCCAAGCTAATTCAAACTGCTAGCGCTGACCCCGCGACCCTGCCTCGCGTTGCGAACGGTATCGTGGTCGGTATCTCAGGATTTTTAGCTAGTCAAACTGGAGCAGTGTGGTGCATGGCGGAGCGTAGTAGCACAAGTTGAAGTTGTAACCTATGAATAAGCATATAATGAATGCCGCATCACAGTGCAATAGTGCTCGATTAAAGGAATGGTGGCAGCGCGCGACGCATGCTGGTGGCTGAGCCCGTGGAAGAAGCTGGACCAAGAGTGGCGGGCTGGCTGCGCGCGTGGACAGCTGCACTTGGCTAAGGTAGCCGACAGCGTGCAGAAGACCTCGTAGGTTACTCGTCTGCATTGGAATTGCGAATGGAGAGCGGGCTAACGAGATGTTTCGGACTAGATACCTGACTGGGGAGCATTGGGGGTCGCTGGCCGACTGCGACCAACTTCAGGGACGCGCGTCGTCAAGGGTGGGTGCTGAGTGTGGATCTGCAAAGAGGGTAACAGCTAGTTATCTGACTTAGTTGTGTTCTACTTGGCGTCGGAATGCTTGGTCTGTTAGTTGTGGGATTTGGCGCACCGCTACAGCAAGCGCCTGCAAGATGAAGTCGACAGTTTGGTACGTTCACTTACAATAGGGCATTTGTGGTGGTTTTGTCTGACTTAACGGGGATTCGCGGGGTTTTGCGCGCAGGCAGACATTTACGCGCGGATGAGGCGCCTGCTGACGGACGGTCAGGCGAAGGCGCTGGACGAGAAGCGGAGGCAGCGATATGGTGCGATAACAACATGATGCAAGCTTGACGAAGGCAGCTGAGTGCTGAGTGCTGACTGTTGTGGTTTCGGCAGAGCTGCTTCTGCTGGAGGTGTTGGCCATGTACGAGCACGAGCTGGTGGCCAAGTCGCTGATCGCGAGCGACATCTTCGAGTGCTCCAAGCACGAGACAGTGACGGTCTACCTCGCGTCGTGGCAGATGCAGCCGCACATCGACCGACAGCGCCTCGAGGAGCTCGAGACGCTGATCCAGAATGACAGCCATTATCAGGCGCGGTAACATTGGGCTCGACCAACGAAATGATGTGGGTCACCGCAGGAACCCAAAATACCGCGCCCAAATTAACGTCCCTGATTCGAATTAGACATGGGTCCACTTCACCCATACAAACACGCCGTGTAAATCTGATACGAACTTTATTTTGGTGTCCACGTCCAACTTCGTCACTCAGCTCGCGCCTCCCGCCGCTTCAACGATGCCATCCGCCCCGTTTCCCTGAACAACGCAACTGTATCAGATCCAATTGAGGAGGGCGGTCACCCCCACAGACCCTGCCCCGACGCAGTCCCAGTCTCAATATACCAATCGCAACCGCACAGGAAGAACCAGAAGCGCAAGCGATGGCCGACCGCATGGACGCCAAGCTCGTGGCCTCGTCGCCGTCCAACAAGCCCAGCAGCTCCGGCACGGCCAACTTCCGCACCGAGGAGATCCGCGGTGCGTACGCGCAGCACAGTCAAGTCTGCACTACGCGGCGGAGCAGGGCGATGGATTAATCGGCGGTTGTGACCATTTTGCGCAGGCTATTTGTTCAAAAAGACGCGCGAGGGCAAGTGGCAGAAGCGGTGGTTCGAGACCAACGGCTGCTTCCTCACGTACTACAAGGTGCGCGCAGCGGAGTCGCCTTTATGGCAGTGAACCGTGCATCTGACCGACTTGAATGCTGTAGAAACAAGGCCAGAAGCTGCTGGCGGCGCTGAACCTGCCGCAGGTTGGAGCCATCACGTTGCTGCAGGAAGACCACGTCGGTAGGAATGGGGGAATGGGATCTTTGGGTTTAAAGCGTCATTTAACCGATGGTTATTGTGTTGATGCAGATGGCCCTGGACTCTTCACCATCGAGCTGAACGAGCGCGTGTACACCATCAAGGCGCGGTCGCATGACGAGGCCGCCTTCTGGGTGGACGCGCTGCTGTGGCGCCAGGCGGGGGGCGTCGTGACGCAGAAGTCCCCCGACGTGAGCAAGCAGAAAGTCGGCAACATCGCCGCTGTGCCCGCCGACGACTTAGATAGTATGCGCAGCTCTGTCGCCTCAACCACCGCAGGATCGATGACCAGCTCCATGCACGTCGAGATGGCCAGCAAGCAGCACGTGGATGTGACGACGGCCAACCCGGACGATGTCGGCAAGGACGGAGCTCCGTGTGCGGCCTGTTGTGTGGTGCAATAGACAAACGTTGACGACGGACGGACAGACCGCTCCACTGAGAGAGGCAGCCATTTATATCCCTGTGCTTCCTGTTGCCTGCGATTGGATCCAAGAGCTCCGTCCGCTAGCTGCTGGTGATGCGTGCCCCCTATTGTACCGAGCGCTTCTCACTGCACCAGCTATTATATCAGCACAGACTCCGGAAAAGGAGTTAACGCACGAGAAATTGCAATCTATTCATGCTAACTGACCCCGGTATTTGCTGTGCACTGTAGTAGATGAACCAGGGCTGCCACTTTCTCGTCTGACATCCTAGCCACGCTACAGATATATGCTGGCAGCTACACACCCAGTTCGTGCAGGTAACTCGCTGGAGAAGGCTCGCGGCCAAGCATTTCGACCAGCAGATCGTTCGGATCCTTGGCACCACCATGCACCATGAGCTTCTGGTACAATTTCTCGCCTGCCGCGCGGTTCAACGGGCCCTTAGGTCCGGCAAAGTTTGTGTGCCAGATATCGGCTGCAAACACGCGCGCGTACAGGTAGCTGTAGTATCCCGCACCATATCCGATGAGGTGGCCGAAGCGCGTGTGCCAGTACGTCCCATCCACGTGAGGCACCAGAGTGCTCGAGTCCTGCAGCTCGTGCAGCATCTGCGTAGTCGTGGGAGGCGAGCAAGGCAAGGGCTGCTCTCCGAAAAGCTGGAGGTCCAGCATCGAGTAGAGGCACTGAGTCTGCGTGTCCATCGCGGCGAACATCGTCTTCGAGGCTCGCAGACCTTGCATCATGGAAGCAGGTAACAGAGCGCCTGTCCGGTAGTGGTGCGCGAACTCACTAACCACTCGGTAGTCCCATGCGAAGTACTCGAACAGGTGCGACGGGGTCTCCACAAAGTCTAGCGTTGCGCGCGTGCCTGACAAGTGTTGGAATTCGGTTCGAGACAGCAACGAGTGCATGGCGTGGCCGAATTCGTGGAAAAGCGTCTCCACTTCTGCGTGCGTCAGCAACGATGGGCTGTCCGGGGCCGGCTTGTTGAAATTGCAGACCAGCGCAACGATGGGTTTCTGGTACGATGAATCGCTTAGGCGCTTGCCACAGCGAATGGTGAAGTGGGCTGCGTGGTTGTACTTGTTCTGCCGCGGGTACAGGTCGAAGTAAATGTATCCAAGCGTCTCGCCGTTCCGTGTGAGTGCCAGCTTGACGACATCTTCGTGCCACCGCTCGCTGGTGTTCAGCATGGGCTCCTGTTTCAGCTCCAGACCGAAGAGCCTTGAGCACAGCAGATGCAGACCCTTCAAGCAGTTCTCGAGAGGGAAGTAGGCAGAAATCACGCGCGAATCGATGCGGTGCTCCTGGGCTTTGAGCATTCCCATGTAGTAAGGCAAGTCCCACATGTAGACCTGGTCGACAGAGTGACCTTCATGCTTCCGCTTGGCCTTCAACAGTAGCTGCTGCTCCAGTTTGGCCTACAAGTATATGACACGAATGAGCTAAATACAACAATGTAGCAAGGAGAAACACGACAGTTCGACGAACCTTAGCCATAAGTTGGTTTGCGATGTCGTCGATGAAGTTCTCCACAGCTTCTGGAGATCCGATCATGCGGTCGCTGTGACATCAATGCAAGCAAACTATCGTCAGCATTGTGTCAGGAGCGCAATATGCCGACGCATCTTACCTCGTAGCCAGATGCGCGTACGTGGAGAAGCCTAAGAGTTGAGCCAGCTCATGTCGCTTTGCCCGCAGCTCATCCAGAACCGGAAGGTTGTCCTTGGCGCACGAATTGGCAGCGATATACATCTTCCGCCGAACTTCTGGGGCGCCGACCCACTTCAGGATCGTGCTCATGACGTGCATGTCCGTAGGGACACGCAAAGTGTCGCGGCTCATCCACTTGCGCTCACACACGGACGTGATGCTGTGCGGCATACCCCGGATGAGCTTCGCTGGCACGTCCACATACTCCCGGGCGCTGTACATCGTCGACTGGAACTTCATGCTGAGGTGAGTGATGTCATTTTGCAGGGAAATCACTCGCTGCCGATCCGAGCGCGACAAGTGAATGCCATCGCGTTCAAACTCGTTGCGCAGTAGAACCCCCATCCTTCTCTGCTCAGATGTGAAGCTCTTCATTCCGATCTTATCCTCCGTCACAGTCTTCAGCGCTCGGTACAGCTCTACATCCGCATTCAGGTTCTGGATAAAGTCCGACAGCTCCGTGAAGCACTCGCTCGCAGCCCGCCGGAAGTTCCTGGACCACCGCAACGCCATCAGCAATCACCCACCACTTAGTCATCAGTCAAATTAATATTTGCAATAGCCATTCAGCTCGTACTCGTTGGGGTGCACGTTGCGGCAGAGCTCGGCGGCGTCGATGACGGAGCAAATGGCGTTCGAGATGTCGTCGAGTGTGCGCAGCGTCTGCAGTCCTGGAGGCGACGCTGCCAGCTGCAACAGCAATGATACGTTAGTACAGCTCCACAAAATTCATAAAGTGAATTACTACAATACCTCTTGTCGCAGCTGATGGCACTGCAGCTTGACGTCCCGCGTGAGTCGCGGGAAGTCGGACGGCGTGTGCAGGTCCGGCAGCTGGAACAGACCTGGCTTGGCCTCGGAGCTGGAGCTGACGCTGGCGGCTGTGGAGACGCCCTCGGGACGGCCTGGTGTCCCTGCGACGGACAGCAGACGCGCGTGGCGAGCGAGCGGCCGGCGCCAGGCTGCGGAGCGGAGCGGCAGCATGGTCTCCTGTGCCCTCGTGTGTCAATTGCTGAATGAAGACGCATTTAGCGTGGCGGATGGTGAGATACTATCGAGCGGCATAGTTTGTATCACAGGTTACTGATTATCAACCAATGATTGAGCGTTTTGATGTATTTTGGACGAATCAGAGAGGACAAAGATCTGTGATTTGTAGGGATCACTTAGCAGCTTGACGACGGCGGTGGCGCTGTAGTTGAAGTGGCCGATAATGCCGACAGCACAGACTCGAGCTTCTTGATGACGAAGGCTGGGTCGGCTTCGTAGACGTAGACTCCGGTGGAACTGGCGACGAGCAATTCGGGAACGCCGTCGTGGTTGACGTCTCGCCATAGGAGACTGTAGATGGCTCCGAACGTCTCCAAGTCCCAGCGGCTCCGTGTCAACCGCTGCCACTTCCGTCTTCCTGTCAACGTAGATCCGGGCGGTGAGTCGATCGTTGAATCCGAGACTGGAATCGGCTCAGTTACGCTCCAAATGTTGTGCGAGCTGTCAGGAGACTCAGCGCTGGACTTGACCAAGTCTTTCGCGACATCTTCAAACACGGCGTCGCGCTTGCTGTCGTCCGGGGTACCTTCATTGAGGTCACCACCCTTTCCTTCTTCGTATGCAAGCAGCACTTGGCCATCCGTCCCCAGCAAAAGCTCGACCTCTCCGTCCTGTCGACAAGCATTCGCACACATACCACGAGGTTAGTACTGTGCTGCGTACACATGATTCGAGGGCCAACCTACCAGGTCGATGTCAGCAGTGATGCCCGCGAAGATTGAGTCAAACGTGTCAGAGTCCACCAACACTTCGCCATCACCGCTACTTCCATCAGCAGAACTGTACAGATCTTCGTAGACCACCGCTTGGCCGATCGCACATGTTACCAGCAGATTACACTGCCATGATGAAGAAACAGCTCGCTTGGGGAAAAGAGCAACGGACGTCACTGGCCCGTTCAGCTGTAGTTCTTTTGTCTTGAACGGCCCTCCAAGGCATCCTCCGAGCACTTGTCCCTGGATCACACGCACCAACCTAGCCATGGCAACAAATTAACGGGCATGAGTTACTACGGTCGGTCGCACTAACGCAAATAAGTGTCCGCCGTGTTGATGACAGTACCCGTCAGCACAGCCAAATGCGATCCAGCCTTGGTCTCTCTCAGGTGATGTGAAGATATCCACCGCCAGGACTGTGTGGGAGAACGTTGCGAACTCGGGGAAGAAAGCAGCAAACTGCTCGCTGTCCAAGCGCGCACACCCGGTACTAGACCCGCTGGAATGGGTTCCTTTCTCATTCTCAACATACCCAAATGCCATCATGGTGTCGGTACAACACACCATGACGCCGTAGAACACGTCTCCGGTGCTCCCTGACGCCTGCACACTGAACATGTGCGTCGGTGCCGCCTCCAACTCGAACTTCCCGCAGCCGGAAACTTGGGCAGCTTCTCCGTTGCCCAAAGACTCGTGATGGGGTGCCACAACGTGCAGGAAGAGAGCGTCTCCGACAGCGTACGCGATCGCCACGCGCGACTGGAGCGCTCCTGGTCGCTCAATGGCTGCACTGGCCACTACGTCCGCCTTCCCAGCATGGAGAGCGTCCACCTCGAGCTTGTGCAGGCTATAGCCGGCATCTCCGTAGCCCAGAAGCGACACAGACCGATCAGTTGTCACCAGCGTGTAGCTGTTGGGTCATGCACAACAGCGCGACGTACAGTGAGCACTCCAGCGAGTTTAGCATCGGAAATGCGGCGAGGAGGAGGATAGGACACGTGCGTACCTGTGGGAAGCCACGGGGCTGAGCGTGTGCAGACTGGGGGCGCCATTCGGGTACGCGAAGAAGCGCTTCTGGTGGAAGCGCATGGCCATGTTGGCGGATACTTTTTCCGGGAGTGGTCACTAACTAATGTGGGAAACTACCTTACGGCATAGCGTCCATGACGTCAATTGACTTGGTTAAAAGCAATCGATCTCGCTTTGGCCAGCACCAAGAGTATCCTTTGATAGGAAATGTTGGAGAGGAGACAATCTCCGATAACCTTAATAAAACTATCGAGTGTCCGACTGCACTTGGCAAGTCCTGCATGACACCATGAAGCCTCGTGACGTTGTGGCCTGGTCCATCGCCGTAGCGGCATCCCAACATTTCGGTGCGTCCTATCGATGGGGGCCACGTGCGGACTTGACTCGACTGCAATTTGCAAAAATTGCAAGCGTATCTGGTTCAACATCCAAGCTCGTAGCGTTTGCGCCAGTGAAGCGTAAACCAAGCAGGCACGCGCCCAAAGCAGTCCCGAATGATCTTGTGGAAGGCGCAGCGCACACGAAGTAAATGTACGCACGAAAACAAAATGAAAGCGTTCAATAACATCTCTTTACTATACCTGTACCAATATGATCAACTTTTCTTGGATGCAGCAGCGTGTTTTCCGCATGTACACTACTAAACTACTTCACTCTTCAGACCTGTCTTGCTTAGCTCTATCCGAGTCGCGCTACCCTTGCTCTCGGCAGAGCCCAGCCTACCAGTCTGGTCCTTCCTTGTCTTGACCCGAAACCACCTTGGTCCGCGTTTCTTGGCCAGGTTCGTTGCCCGTGCAACGGCCGCCGACTGGCGATATATAAAAAATGGATTTAGACGTCCCTCTCGACTTGCGTGTGGTGGAGCCGCCGAGCTCTTCTCGTGCCAGCGCACAAGCGCTCAGGGGGCCTTAGAACACTTTGCGTTCGCTCAGTCGTAGTTGAGCATGTCCTCGGAGAACAACGGCAGCTGCCGTCCGGAGTCGTTCAGCAGGTAGTCCATGCCGTAGGACTCGGTACACTCCATCAGCGACATCTCTCGTGCCCGCTGGTTCTGGATCTTGGAGAAGGGGTCCAGCATCAAGTTGGGCTGCGGCTGCCGGGGCTGCGGAACGGGCATGGGCATCTGCTCCAGCTGCGGCACGTAGGCCTCGGGCATGACGTTGGTGGGCGGGGAAACCGACATTCTGGGCACCGGAGCCGGGGCTTCGCTGATCTTCATGCGCTTGGGAGCGCGTTGCGGCGGCAGGGACATGGGCGCCTGCTTGTCCTGCAGCAGACTCTTGACGAGCCCCGTGAGGTCCGAGAGTTGGCCCATGAGCTCCGACACCTGGCCCTGCAGACTCTGCACCGACTGCTTGAGCGTCTCGACCTCCTCGTGGTCGGGCGAAGCCGGCTCCGAGTACGTTTTGCGGCGGATCTGGGCCATGAGCTCCTGGCGGCCGCGCAGGAACTTCTCGTGGTAGAACTCCCACCAGTTCTTGTTCTCGTCCTCCTCGGTGGAGATGACGATCTCGTCCTTCTTGTGCTTGCGGAAGCCGTAGAAGTTGAGCTGGCGCACGAAGCTGCTGAAGTTGTTGTGCTTGAAGTAGCGCGGCAGCATGGTCTTGGCGAACTCGCGCGGCAGCTTGATGATGAACGAGGTGCCGGCGTCGCTCCAGCAGGCAACGGCGGGCGGAGAGCTCTCGATCATGTCGTACGTCTTCTGCAAGAACACGGGCGCAGCCGAGGCGCCGGGGCGGCCGTCCGGGCCCGAGGTTGCCGGGCGCTTTCGCATCTTGTTGTCGCCCATGGTGAAGTTTGACTTGGTTTGAGTATACGCGGTTCCTTTTTTTTTTCTCGCGCGGTGCCTGCTTTGGATCTGTGGAGGAAAAAGCGGAAATGAGCTCCCACCGTGGGAGCAGACGCTGAAATACATCTGACCACCGCGGCGCGTCTTTTTCTGCGTCGCAGGAGTGGTACTGATTGGCTGGCGACATTTACAGCCAATCAATGCGTTGGGAGCGCGACGCTGTGATTGGTCTCCGCTAATTCGCCGGCGAAAACGGGTAATTTTACAAGTCGGCCAGTCTGGCATAGACACGGGGACCGACGCGCCCGACAATCGTGGGGTAGGACGGACCAGCAAAAACGGCAACATGTGCCGAGCCGGGCTTTTTCGGCGCTTGCGGCTTGCCGGCGCGGCGGCGTCGCCCAGCCAGTGCTTTCTAGGCCCCGCTATCGGTGCACCGCAAACAGCACCGAGCGTCAAACAACGTCGGTGCTTGTGACTCTACATGTACAAACATGCCGTTGTTCATGCCGTCGTCACGGCGGTATGTTTCAAATCCTGCGCGCGACAGTGAAAGAGCGAGTCTCGCCTCGGACGGCGCCGCGACTCCATCTCCTGCTGCAGCCTGCTGGTTGGGTTCCGCCGCGTTCACGCGAGCCACGTTCGGCTCGCCGGCAGCATTGGAAGGGTTACCTACGCGCTGCTGGCCGTGGATCTTTTCCAGTGCCGGCGCGCTTTGCCGCCGCCATGCGCTTTGCGTTTTGTAGGGACTCGCCACTCTTGCCTAGCACGACTTGGCTCGCGCGTGAAATTTCGGTGAGGAGAACCAGGGCAAGTAGGTCTGGTCCTACCCCGACGCTGCTGCTGCTGCTGGCAGCAACGATGCTTGGTCGGCTGGCAGTGTGCTCGCGGCTGTCGGCGCCATGCGATGCTGCACGTGATGCCGGCGGCGGACATGTAAACGCGCACCGATCTGTCGCCTGCGGTGAGCAGCCATGTGCTGAATTTGGCGCTGCCCAAAGCATGCGATACAGCCCAGCCAGTACAGCGGCACGGATCGTGGTGCTCGCGTCGCGGCTGGCGGGCAGCGCAGGCGCACCACGCTTACGGAGCGCAGCGAATGCGCGCCATTCGGTCGCCGGCAGTGAAGGAATTGGCAATTCGCAGCGGAGCCGCTGCGCCGGAGCGTTGCTGCCGACGAGAGACGACGCGCGGGCAGCGAGCGAGCTCTGCGCACTCGCCAGTCCCTTGCTGCCGGTGCGTGAACTCGTCTTCGCGCTGTGCGGCTTCGTCTCCGCACTTGAAGTGCCCAGCTGCGGGTCCGAGAACAGGCGTCGGAGAGCGTAACAAGCGGTCATCGGAAGGGTTCTTCGGTGTTCTATTCGTGGCTGCGCGGGGCTAAATCGCTACATCCGTCGACAACGCGCCCGTTTTTACCGTAATTCGCGACGCTTTAGCGCATCCTCGTAATCAAATCTCCCCATCATGCCGCGCTCACCTCTGGCGGACATGTCGCAAAGAAACGCAATGGATATGGCTGCTGAAATTTGCACCACTAAGTTGACGAAGTATCCACGCACAGGATCTCTAAGTAGCTTCCAGGCCCGTTCGTCTACCAGCGCGAGACGCTCCTGATCAAGTTGCGTGTTGGGGGGAAGGGGATGAACTTGGGGCAACATGGTATTATATGAGTAGGGGGGCACAAGTATGCTTGCCACTGATGAGCACAATCGGTAGCTGCTGGTGTAAGAGGGTACAGGAATACTACATCGCCCGACACAGTATTGCTTTTCTTGTTTCGCAAAACGTATTACAAGCAGCAGTGCGTGCTTTATTTGAGTAGCTATGTATTTGACACTCAATCACTTCTCGATACCGTTTAGTATGAAGGCGAATCGAGGTAAACTTTCTTGTTGTGAAATAGCAGCTGCAGCAAGGTGCTGTGACCTTCGTTAGCGATCGTACCCAATGAGTGCATCCTGAAATCACATTTTAGATTTGTGACGTACATTTGCCCAGGCTATGATACATTTACTACGTGATTATACGAGAAAATACATCCTGAAATCACATTTTAGATTTGTGACGCACATTTGCCCAGGCTATGATACATTTACTACGTGATTATCCTGGGATAGGAAGCGACGAAGTGCTGATAGCCCAGCCCAAACAGGATTAATTCGGGCGATGTCCCCCCTTCCAATCGACACCGGTGATGAACCGGTAACATCTTTAGGTCAATTTACAGTAAGTGATGTCTATTGACCGAGTGTTTTAGACTTCTCAAGAATGATGGAGGCTGGTCCAGTTCATTTGCAAATTCGTCGAGTTAGACTCGTCATTGATTTTGCTCTGAAATCGGTTGTACGTCGTGACCATAGTGGCGATACATTGTCGGGCATCTCCTGCGCCTGCTTCGCAGCCGCAGGAGATGCCCGTGGAGCGTGCGAATTGAGTTAGTCAATGGCGATCAAAGGTGAGTTTACCAATCCTATCCCAGCCTTCGCGAAGCCCTAGTACTCGACGTTGCTGCCTCTACGGAGAAAAATAGTACAGAAAGTACCAATATCTTGTTGCTAGTTGAGGGTATCATATGTTTTTTTTTGTATTGGATGACCACCCCTTTTGACAACCTCAATTAACGTCACAAATTTACACCACTGCTCGTTTTCTTTTTTACTTTTGCTACGAGCTTAATTTGTGATTTCAGGGTGCACCCATTACTGTAGCTGAGTGACACCAATGGAATCTCAATTGAAAACAAGGTGCTGTGACCTCCGTTCATAATTAGGAGCTCCACTACTCGGTGCAGATGAATCGGGATGTGAATCTCGCACATGCTGCGAAACTCAACCATAGCCTCGAGCCAGCAGAATTACCGAAATTCTCTGTAGTTTTTATCGAGGAAGCTTCACCCACTTGGAGCCGTACTGGTTGGTTCATAAGATAACTGTTTTCTACAATACACTAGTTTTGTACCCGGGGGCTGGCCCAGCTCTGCCATTAAGCGATCTGTAAGCAGGAAATTGACGGATATTTTCTTGGTTGTTAGCTGGGCTAAAAGATTGAAATGAAAAATCACTAAAACCAATTTTGTACCTCCTATGTCATGAGTCTAAAAAGTACAGGAAGTGAGTATTGCACCCAACTGAAGGGATAGGTTAAATGATTTTTGCGACATGAAAGTATCCGTCCGGCGTATAGTGTATATTTTCTTTCCCCCCTCCCTCGCGCCATCCATTTGGAAACCAGCGGCGAATGGTGCTCGACCTGCGGGTGAAAACGGTGGCGCGCGCGCCGCGCCGGAGCGCCGTCCGCCAGGCAGCGCGTGGGGCTAGCGGCGACGAGGGCAGTGATTCTTCCTATTGCCCCCCACGTGACGTCAGCAGTGATGAAGAATTCGAAGACTCCGCGAGCACGACAAGCAGCCACGCGTCGCAGCCCAAGCTAGGCCGGCCGGAGGCTTCTGCTCATCCCTGCACTCCGCACGGCGTTGCGGAAGAATACCAGCCAGAGGTCGAGGCCCCTCCTCTAATGAAGCGCGAATTTAACTCGTGGAAGGAACTGGAGGCCTATCTCGCCGAGTATTCGACAGCAAGCCACCAGGTACGCAATCAAAACCCAACAACGCATCATACAACGCTAATTTAATCATATTTCGAATACCTGGGTATGCGGGAGTACAGGACGGCGATGAAAGTTCTTCAAGATGTGGCCAAGCTTTTCAAGCACGGTGAATATACGGCTATATCCAGGATGACGGACGTGGCTGAACCTGACGTTGCGCAAGATCTTGACGTGTCTTCCTCCGCTAGTGTGCAGACCACCCAGTTGGGTATGGATGGATCACAGCTGGGTACGGATGGATCGCAACCGGGGTCAGATGGGTCACAGCTGGTGTCGGATGGGTTTCAGTTGGTCTCTGAAGAAAATCCGACAAACCCAGACGGCCTCGACACCTCCGATGAAGTCAATTCTAGCCAAGCCGAGATCACCTTACCTGTGGCGGTTGGACCTCCAGTTCAAGCCAAGAAGAAACAACAACATGCAGTGGCTCTTCGCGAAGCAACAAGTGACTTTGGGCTTGAATGCCCACCCAAACCTCGAGGACGACCCAAGCAGAAGACACGAGCAGTAAAGGCAAAGAGAAGCGAGAATGCTGCAAGGGTTGAAGAGGATGTCAACGAAAATGGCATCAGCCTGATTTCAGCGTACGAGCTACTGGAAGACAACCGGACGTTCAACTCGACTCATGAAAAACTACTCCAATTCAAGTTGTTTGTTTTTGTGGGCAAGCAGAAACCTCCTATTGCTCATGCAATTACAAAGCTACCCGCGAACAAGCTGTTGATGAGACCAGAAGAGATTGTGCGAATATTCTCCAAGGACCTGCTCAAGAAGTAAATGGCGAAGGTGTCGGCCTACCAGCGGAAGCATCCCGGTGTTCGCGAATTTGACATTGCGCTTGAGATCCTCGGTGTTGGGGTGTTTGCTAATTCTACTATCGCACTCATGAAGAAATGGCACCGGGCGTGTGACGTCCTGAAGCAGATTGAGAAGACGTTGAAATGGATGAAGCAGCTAGAATTTTCTCGCCTCGCCACTCGGAGCTTTGCTGTTGAAGAAGACCCTGAGCTTCCGGAAAAGCTGAAAGCCATTGGAATTCTATCTACCGAGGTACACTCATTGCTTCTGTTATTTTCCATGGTTATTTACTGACTATTGTGGTGAATTGTTTTTACATGCAGACTCAAGTACTGGACCTCACTGCTAAAGAGTGCCTTACGGACGAAGTGATGAAGATGACGATGCTCAAGAAGTTCGGTCCTGATCCCAACATCGTCATTTTCGATGCTTCGGCGCTAGGCGTTTTCGTGGGCGGAAGTGTCAGTGCCGACACTGCAAGCATTCGGCGGGCGATGAGGGGGCTGTCAACGAAGACTGTGCTCTTTCTGGTGAACTGCAACAACACCCACTGGTGCTCAATCATGATGAACCTCGCCAAAGCCAAGGTTTGCATCTACGATTCTAGCTCTTCTTCCTACCTGCTTGGTGTTCGTGTTGTGGCGCAGACGCTAATAGAGGCTTTTAGAAGGACCGACATTTGAAATCACGTAGTCAAATACACGTAGCATTGATACCGTTATTGGATGCGTGTTTTTTAAGGAGCGCTAATGTTTCAGCGTTACCGTCAAACAAAATCACGTGGCGAAAAGCGGTATGAATCTGAGTGCGGAATCGGGAGTGATGGTCAGAGGAAAACTTCAACTTGGGCAGCTTCAACACGCTGCTGCAAGACCGAACCTTGCCCCAATATGAAGCGACTTCGAGCTGCCAATGGTGCTGCTGCTGCTACTGACGCGTCCGGCTAAACTTCCCTACCGAGAGCGCGTTCTGATCCCGGAGTTCCGCCTGAACATCCTCGCAATGTCAGACGCAGAAGCAAGGGACCAGTTTCGCTTCACTGTCGGCGAGCTGACACTTCTGGCCAAGTACTTGAAGCTCCCGGATACTATACGTACACGCGAAGGCGTCCGTAGCAACGCGCTAGAAGGACTCGGCGTGTGTCTGCGTCGTCTTATGTACCCCAAGCGCTGGATCGACATGGCCGCAATGTTTAGAAGAGCGCCCGAAACACTGTGCTCCATCTTCTACTTTGTCGTGGAGTATCTGGACGAGAAGCTAGCGGATTTTTTGTTCTTTGATACAACCCGTATCATTCAGAACTTGGATCGCTATTGCGCAGCAATTGCTGCAAAAGCCCCAGGATCCATTGAAGGTGTGTGGGGATTTATCGACGGAACTATTCGACCAATCTGCCGACCAAGCAAGGGTCAACAGGCCATGTACAACGGCCACAAGCGCATTCATGCCATGAAGTTCCAAACGGTGGTCACTCCAGACGGCATCATCTCGCATCTCTTCGGCCCAGTCGATGGCCGTCGACACGACTTATTTATGCTGAACCAAAGCGGATTGAAGCAGCATCTCGAAAACAACTCGGCATTCCACAACAAGCTGATCTACGGAGACCCGGCGTACGGGTGCACGAACGTGTTCTGCTGCCCGTACAAAGGTTGCAGAGTCAACGCGCCGCAGAAGAACCTGAACAAGGCTATGAGCGCTGTCAGAGTGTCGGTGGAGTGGTCCTACGGAGAAGTGACCAAGTACTACTCGTTTCACGACTATAAACGCCACCAGCGTGTTGCGACCACGCCGACTGCGACGCTGTACAAGCTCGGCGTCTTCTTTACAAACTGCGTGACGATCGCCCGCGGCGGAAACAACAACTCGAAGTACTTCCGCTGTCCGCCACCCACGTTCGAGGAGTACTTTGCATCGTATGCTTAGAAGAAATGAGCACATAGCGTAAAACGTAAAACAAAGGCAGAAACCAGTTCATTAAGATATGCGCTTACCAAAAATGAATTGAACGTTTTGCCGCTTCGTTGCTATCGCATGTTGGACTGAAGTCAAGCGTTGGCTTGAGTACTCGGATTGAGAATGGGCGGAAGGTTAAGCTGATACTTGAGCAGCGCCAACTCTTCTCGACCCAGCTCCATGTCGCTTCGACGAAGGTCGATCTCTTCAGACCACGTTTTAGCGTTTGCCTCAGCTTCACGCTTGCGAAACTCAAATTCCTCCTTCCAGCGAGCTTCCTCCATTTCGGCTTTTGTCTGCTTAAAGCGGAGCTCTTCACGGAGCAACTGGTACTCGTCTTCGTGACGCTTGCTCTGTTTTTCAATAAACTCGACCGTTGCTGCGTTGACCTGGGCCGTCGTAAGACCCCCGCCAGCATGGTATCCGCTGCCACGGGTAGATGTAGTTGTCGTAGATGAAGCTGCATCACTTGACCGCTCGGAAGTTTCATCAGCGCTCTCGTCATCATTGTCACGTGCCACTTCGCCACTTTGAACTGACGCGCCCCGTTGACTGCGTCGTTTCAGTGCTTGCTCTCGAAGTCTTTCCCCGTCGGACTCCAGTCGGTCGGATTTAGCTTGCTGACCCGCTTTCTTTTTCTTCTTCTTCGCTTCGACGCCTTTCAACTCATCAACAACATCTTGGAGCAAGCGCTTGTGCTCCGTATATTCCTCTTCAACGCCTGATTTTTTTCGATACGCACAATCGGTGGCTTTAAACTCCTTAACATGCCGGAAGAAACGCTCCTTGACAGTCCCCACACAGAGTTCCGTTTCCCGATGCTCATTCAAATTGCTCGTCACCACCTCGTAACGCTCACTCACACAGCCGTGCTCGGCAGCATAAGGCCGAACGTTCAGGACTTCCATGAGCAAATCTAAGTCCTTCGCAGGCGTGAAGTAGAACTTCTTTGGTTTGCGGTTGGGTTCATCACCGTCGGCATCGCTACCAACGTCGGATCCACATCGCCCATCTTCGGTGCTGTCGATGTCGTTGCTGCTGCAGCTCTCCAACAGCGCACTCCCTTCACTACCGCCGGTTGTAGACTGCATTCCGGACGTCTTCCTCACTGCGCTTCTCTTGCCTTGCGTGCTGGTGATCGTGCTGCCGCTGGTCTTAGCTTTCTTGAGCACCCCATTCGCTAACTCGACGGCAGAGTCGCTTTCGGGTATATCTCCATCGTCTTCCACCACCTCTTCACCCTTCTTCAGCGTCTTTTTCACCGGCGGGCGTCTGCTCTTAGTGCTTGTAGCCTTCGGTTTGTAGCTGCTCGTATCCTTGGCCTTTGTGTGGGGCTGTGTGCCCGTCTTGATGGAGCCACCGCGCTTGCGTTTCGCTGTACCATCGGTCTTGGTCTTGGCTTGTTCGCTCTTACCACCTTTTCCGCTCTGCTTTGGTACAACGCGAGATGTGGGAACGGCGTTGGAGCTGGATTGTTGGTTCGTCAGGCCAAGTGCCTCAGCGCAGCGATGGGAACACACTCGTATGTCTAGAGCGCCCTCGTGAACGGCGTTGGAGCACATATGATGCACCGGGTTCTTGCAGGACGTGCAGGCGGCCACGGTGAGCTCCTCGTCGTCGCCTACGAGGCAGTCTGCGAACGCGCACTTGCCTCTCATTGCTTGACTAGACCCACGTGCTTTTGAAGTTGTGAAAGCGGTAAGAATGCGCACTCGTACCGTTCGACGAGACCGAAAAACACGTGCGAGGCACCACGAAAAAAATTGTGGACCACACTACGTGTTTTTCGGCACCGTTTTTTTCGAAAAACGGTGCTTCTAAAAGCCTCTAATACCCCTTCTACCAAGTACCGTTGAAGTGAGTTTGCGCGTGCAGACAGATAGCTACAACTGTGGTATCTACGTGTTGATTGCTTTCGAGATACTTTGCGGAGCTGAACCGCTGGGCCACCTTGACAAGAAGACGCTGCAGTGCCTGCGATACCGCTACCTACGTATGTGCTTGCAAGATTAAGGTAGCAGGAGCTAACAGATGATAACAACTTTGGAATCAATGCATTTATTCGTGCTACTCAAGATACTTGCTGGTCTCTGAGGCTCGTGCATGCCAACTTGTGCTAAGGCTGTATGAGGTTGAAGAAGAACAACTTGTGCTCTCACACTCCAAGTGACATCTAGATTTCAGCTCCAAGTCTCTAAGTGCGATTCAAGCATGTAAGTGCGTTTTAAGAAGGTAAGTTCGTCTCTGTATGTTCGATTTGTTTGCAGGACGCGCGCCGTGTCATCAAGCTGCGTGTCCACCGTCGTCCATTCGTAGCGATCGGCAAGCACCGCCTTCCGGCTATACAGCTATGGTGTATACCTATCCGCACTGGCTCTATCGAGTTGGGGCTCAGATGGGTGCTACATGGGTGCCACTAGGGCATGGTTGGTGCTTAGTTGGTCACGACTGGGTGTTCGTAGCATGTCACATATTTTTCAGTTGGGTGCAGCAACGGGTGCCAAAAGTAAATGCTGGATGTCATTACGTTCAACTACTGTAATATCAAGCCATTATCTAAGTTAGAGTCGAGATGGAGCTGACCATATTAGATCAAGTTAAAAGTTCCGCCATCTAGCCCACCGCGGTTACTCAGTGATCGCGCTTGATGAGCAAAACCACAGACCTTTTTAAAATGTTCTTCCTTGACTAATTTTGCTGCGACTCTTGAGATAAGTTGTGTCGATTTCAAACAATTTCGATGCAACATGATCTCTACAGTAAATAACCAGAAGAAAATGCCCAAAATGTTGTCCTGAACGCATGGTGAATGCACGATAGTGCCTGAGCGAGCAAGCAGCTTCACCGTGAGAGGGACTTGCTGGATATGCAGGACCTATAGCGACACACACCTCAGCAGATGGTGGTGGCGCGCATCCCAAGGACAATGGCGAGCGCGACGGCGATCTCTAGCGCGGCGAGAGAGACGGCCACCGCGGTCATTTTACCCGGTGGCATGCTCCTGTGCGCGGAGCTGCTTCTTCTGCTCGAGATTTCCTGCTCCTGCGCCAGCTCGTGCACCAGCGGGTCTTCGCCCTGGCCGCGTCCCTGCCAGCTGCGCGCAAACAGGTAGCAGCCCAGCAGGGCTTCCAGGGAGGCGCATACGGCCCCGACACCGCCGTCCGCCGCGTCAGAGAGGGCGAGTCATCGCGTGGCAGATCAGTCACACGCTGCGTGACATAGGGACATACGGCAGGCGACGTGAGCGCAGCGTCGCGCTCGAGAGGAAGGGACGAGAAGAATCAAAGGCGAGAAGGAGAGAAAGAGGGGGAAAAGGCGAAGGAGGTGGCGGTCAAGACATGCCGGTGCTCAAGCCACACTTGACCTGTACCGTGCGGACAGCAGCTTCGCTTCATTGCACTCACCCATGATTTCCTAGTTGACAAAGATCCCCAGCCGCGCTCTTCATCGCGTTGCTGCACTGTGGACTCCACAACCTCCGGTCTCCACAGTGTGGAGACCGGAGGTTTGCTCTGGACTAAATCCGCATTGAGCTAACTTAAAACACCAATTGAGTGCACGGTTTCAATTTATTGCACGATATGCATTATTAACCAATGCAATCGATCTATTCGACATTGTGATGTTTTGATTGGCCTAAAAGCCGATAATCAAATTTGTGCGCGACAGTTTTAGTATGGAACAGCTTCCAACAAGGGCCTCTAAAAGTTTTGCGGTAAGTATTCAATAATGACTCTGGAGGGTGTCAGTGTGCTTAATCACAATCACAAAGCGGCGAGAAAGACATACATGTCTTAACAGGCACCTGTGCTATCAGCAAGTACATGCCTATACTGAAACCAAGATTAATTATGGATCGTGCACTAAAATGATCACTGGCTTTTATTGCTCCTTGTGCCGCTACACTTCCACCTATAGCTTTGCAAGGACGGTTTATCTAACAGTTAGGAATATGTTACTGGTATTGTTCCTTATTCTGTAATACGCCATGACCCGAATAGCTTCTACTCAACCATCCTTGTGCTGTCGTAGGCAAATTCCGAAATGACCCAAAATCGCGCACTCAATTGGTGTTTTAAGTTACAGTAATTTTTGAAAAATATGTTTTTGAAAAAATGAAAAATCTAATTACGGGACAGTCCATTTTGCCTTACACTACAGCCAACTTGGATTGGCAAAGGTGTAGAATATGCAGTCACTTCGATGTGAACCTGTCAATTTGCCCCGGACACTGAAGCGGCAGCACTGCTACCGCACTTCTTCTGGATTCCGTCACTTTCAGATTCGCGCGCGTCGAGCGCAAGCAAGCTCAGCTACGATGGCGAGCGCGGACACGGACGCCCTCCTCGTCGTGACGGACGCCTTCCTCAAGCAGGGGCGGGAGCTGGCCGAGGCGCGGCGCGAGGTGTACCGCTTGCTGCTGGAAGAGGCGTGGCGGACAGCCATGCGAAGTCGCCACTACCTGACGGCACAGTGCCTCGAGGCGCCATGCAACTCGACCTGGATGCTCCTCTACCGATTTGGGAGCGATGCCAACTTTATAAACGCGACGAGTCTCGCCAGGTACATTTATTGATCGAGTTAAATGATACAAAGCTGTATGTACCTAACGGGTGACTGTGTGCTGCAGACCTGCTTTCGAGCAGTTGCTGCGAAGGTTTTCGTGCTTCTACTTCATCCCCAAGGCCAAGTTGCGCGGCCGCCCGCCCAAGCTACGGTACCACCATCAAGTCCTGGGACTGGTGCTCTCTCTACGTCGGCTCGATGGAGCAGAGCTCGCTGTCCATGCTCTTTGGCTTGCCCCCGAGCGCGCTCTCGCTCATCCTGTGTCGTGCAGAGGAGGCGCTGTCCAAGGCGCTCCATGGGTAC
>JAIKVJ010003886.1:0-22503 GCA_024679225.1 Phytophthora pisi | reverse complement strand
CGGGCGTCGTTGTCTGCAAGAAAGGCCCCGAGAGCGAACCTGTAGAGATTAGCTTGAGCCGTCAAATTGACGGGATCTTCGCCACGAAGGAGAAGGTGCAGCGGATGATGACGGACCATACCGAGACGCTGTCCCCTCCTGTCCGCAACACCGAGAAAATTACGCAGATGTACCACAACATCAGGCCCTACGTTCCTGCTGAATTTCAGAGCGATCCCCTCTACGCCAAGCCTAGCGAGCAGGAAGGAGAAGATGCCAAGTCACGGAAAGAAGCACGACGAGAGCATCGCGCGGCAATGGCCGTGGCGGCTAAGGCTAACCAAGACCAGCGTGGTATCACGGAGGCTGTTGCGACGAAAAAGAACCCAGCAAAGAAGAGGGCTACTGCAGCAAAGAAGACGCAAAAGAACAAGAAGCACAAAGCTACTGCGAATCTGCCTGCTGAGCAAGAATAGGCAGCCCAAGGTTGTAGTCGATCATTATGATACTTATGTCCACAGTTCATTCAAAATCTTACTTACATCCAGATATCAACTTTTCTTTAAAAAACAATTCAAAAATATACCCCTGGTGATTTGAAGTGACGGCACAAAAGTGAGATTCTAACACTGTTAGGCTTCGAATTAGCTAAAACGGACAACATTGTCGCATTCGCTGACTAATTTTACACCAGTTCATCAAAAAAATTCCCTTTCGGGGTTGAAGTCGGACATATATTTTTTGACGGTCTCGTTCTCGGCCGTTTCTTCATACCAGAAGCTCGGGAGGGGCTCAAACGAAAGAGGAGATATCCTTCTTTCCAATTATGCGCCTAAATCGCGATTCGTACTTAGGTTGATAAGTAACATTTTGTTTGCCGTCGTCTCAAATAAATTTTGCGCCTCGGCGAAATGTAGCAAAAAATGTAGAAGTTGCCTCTTCTCTGACTCGAGCTTCAACATGCTTGACAACCATCAGTTTGCCTGCTCAACTGCATGGAGGATCTCAACAGCAACACCTCTCTGCTTTCCTGCTACCGGTATTATACATGTAGTATGTATAATTTATTAAAATAAATTTCGCCTACATGTACTCGCGCGAACAGTTATCGCCGAGATCAGGCCGCCGCAAAGCGGTGCGCCAGAGGGCGGGCCTCGGAAATGGACCTTCAGATTCCGGGTTCGATTTTTCCAGCAAAAATGATCTCGAGCACCGAGCAGCTCCACAACTTCAGCAACCCCTCATAATAACAGCACCAATACACCACTTGTGTCCAATGCCCTCCTACAACGTACTACTTCTACAAGGTAGAGGAAGGCGATCTCGCAACTAAGCTCATGCCATGCCGCAGCCGCTTTTCAGCCAACTAGCAGGGCGTCTGATTTGCGTTTCAGCCAATCACAGCCACAGAAGAATAAGCTTAAAACGCCAAAGAACATAGCAACGCCAGCAGTCCCAAATCTCCATCTTCGCCCGACCCTCCCGAGCCCTGTGATACTTCCATGTCGGAGCACGCGCGCGAGTACGACCCGCTGTTCCCGCGCAGCTACGCGGCGTCCTCCACGACGTCCACGTCCACGGCGCCGCGCTGCTACGGCGGCTTCGAGCAGCAGAAGCGCGTGTGGGCGTCCACGGCGCGGCGGTCGCAGCGCATCCGCGTGATCGCCGGGCTGCAGCTGCTGCTGGGGCTGCTGGCGTCGGGCAACTACCTGTGGCTGTCCAACATCTTCATGTTCGTCGTGGGGGTCGTCGGGCTGCTGGCCGTGCGCTCCGAGCGCATGAGCTGGACCGTCGTGGTGCGTTGCTTGGCAATTGATACATTTGGGTGAAGAAAGATATTCTGATTTGCTGCTCTCTCTCTTGATTCTCTTGATGCTTTGCAGTATTTGCTGCTGAGCGCCATGGAGTTCGCGCGTATTGTCATGCTCACGCCGCACCTGTACGAGCGGTTCGAGGTGCCAGGGTACGCGTTCACGCGCTACGAGTACTTCCAGGTGGCTGTGCTCGTGCTGGAAGAGGTGCTGCTAGTGGTGAGAGAAGGCTGATTTATGCGGTTTTTACTGCGGTTTCAGCTTGAATTCTGACGGTGGTTCTTGAGCATTTTATTGTTACCAGCCAGCAGCGTTCTTCGTGTGCATCGCCGCTGCAGCGGCCGTTGCCAACCCGTTGTGGTAAAGCTGGGAGCAGGGATGCAGATGCCACTATGAAGGCATTGATACATTATCAGGGGAGTGTGAGGATCATCGACACGACGATGCTATGAGCGAGGCAGAGCTGCTGGGTCTGGGGTGTGGAGGGAGGTCCCTTCATAACCGACTTCAAGTCAGGGTGCAGTCTCTCCCTCATCGAGTCCGGATTTATTAGGCATAGTTTCATCAGGCACGGCGGACCGAGGGAGACGACGCTGCTACTCTGCATGTAGAGGCCGACTGACTGGGTGGCGCTGCATCCAGCGGCTTCAGTACGCGTTATATCGTCGTGTGTTTCTCGCACAGCTAACTTAATCTATATCGCTTCACGACAAGCTCTCTTTGAGCGAGCTGGGTTCTATGATCTCGTATCTAGATGAGCTCGATCTGGCCACTCTCGACTTGGCTCTTGATGCTGCGATAGCGCAGCACGTAGCGATCTGCGGGGTGCATCTGCACGAAGTCGCCGCCCTTTTCGTCGACCTGCACGGCTTCAGCCCCCTCCTTGCCCTCGCAGAACACGAAGCTGTCCAGATTGGGCTCGGTCACTGCAGCGCACCACCAAAAGTCAGAATCAGACTCGCACTGCTGGCCCCAACGCTTTTACACATTGTAAAATGCATGGCGTGGACGCTTGGCTTACCCATTCCTTCAGCCGTGAGGCTGCGATAGTCGTCGGCGAACTTGCTCAGCGCCAGCTCGTTCACGTGCGACTCGAAGAGCATCACGAACCTGCACGACAATAAAACAAATTCACATTAAAATATTAGAGCATGACCCTCACAGGAGGAGGTTCCTCCAATGCAGAGGATACCGAGCAATCTTACTGCTGGGCAAAGTTGCGCTCTTTCAGCGACAGTCGCTGGGTCAGCGCTGCGTCGCTCAAGATGTGGACGGCAAACTTTTCAATCTGCTCGGGCACAACAACAGCAACAATACGTATGCCTGTCAAGGGGCAAAGTATATAGATGTGGGGGCCTACCGCACCTTGCGCAGACGCGTGCGGAGGTAGGACGAGACCGTGTAGCGCAGGCGGTCGATCTCCATCTGGTAGAGCTTGTTGACGAAGGACTTCTCCTCCGTGAGCTGCGCGCGGTCCTCGTAGACCGAGTCCACGTACTCCTGCTGGTTGCGGATCTGCTCCAGCATCTCGGTCACCATCTCCTCGTTGTACGGCAGGATCTCGGGCGCGTTCTGGTCCATGGCAGGAGAGTGCAAGCGGTTAGCGGCGTGTAACTCGGTCAATTCTGCAGCATTTTCGACGCAACGTGCTGAGTATTAAGCGGGAGATAGAGACGCACCAGCTCGTTCACCCAGAGCGTGCGCATATTCACGACATCCTCGTTCAGGTTCTCCCGATCGAACTCGGGCTGCGACTGGGTCTGCGACTCCATGGCGGCTGGCTGAAGAGCTCCAAAAATGCCGTTCCCGCCAAAACCAAGCTTCTCTCTTATTGGCTGGAATTAAATTTACCACAAATAGCACCCTTATTTGTGGTGGGATCCTTGTGTAATCAGATGTAGCCATCTTCCAGGAAAGGGAAAGGCAGTCAAGAGCTCCTCGAGCACTGGGGCTGGAGCGGAGCGCTAGTGCTGCTCTTTCTCGGACGATGGCGGTCTCCAAAGAGCTCCACTCCCTTCAGTGGTGAATTCGAGCCGACAAGGAGAAGACCGAGCGACCAAGACCTCATGGGCAACTCCAATTGCTGCGCGCAGACGACGCCCGACGGTAAGCGAGCTGGCTGAGCAGCGTTCCGGTGCTGCACTGGGTAGATGATGACGATGGGGTGGCGGTGCTGCCATTGTTGTTCGTTGTAGTGGACACGTGGAAAACAGGCGAGCGGTGCCGGACGCTGAGCAGGGAGGAGGCGAGGGCGCTGATGCCCATGTACGACTACGAGCCGTCGCTGTCGCTGGACCACGAAGGACGCACCTCCAGCATCGACGACGCGTTGTCCAGCCTCGGCTTCTCCCCGGACACGCCGCTCTCGGTGTCCAGCAGCCACGGCTTTGGAGAGAACGCGATGGTGCTCGTCTCTGCTGAAGGCGTTGTGCAGGTCCAGGACGACCGCGAGGAAGAGAAGGCACCACCTCCTGCCTACGATGAAGCGTATGAGCTGTCCCCCGAGGCACGAGCGCTGCTACCCGCCCCCAACTCCTGCCCGAGATCAGGTACGTGTGCATCGCGCCGAGTATGCAAATGTGCAGCGCCCCTTAACCGTGCTCTTTGTTTGTCTTGCTTCGACAGGCATCAACCTCCGTGCGCAGTCGCCGACCTACAGCGACCAGTCGACGCCGCGCCACGCCCAGACCTTCGACGCAGGTAGAATTGCTATTGGCCTGTGTACTTTCTTGGGTGGAGCTGATTGTTTGTGCTGGCTTCTTTGGGTTTGGCCAGATTCTCCGCAGCCCTGCATCGAAGACTACCTGTGCACGTGCAAGTCGTGCCCGCGCGCCATGATGATCCAGCGCGCGTTCAAGCTCTACAGCTTCGCGCTGGACCACCCCGAGAGCGACGCGCTGCTGCGCGTGCTGCGCGCGTGCGCCAACTACGACGAGACCATCATCGAGATGGACCCGCTGCTCGTGCTGCACGCCGAGAAGATGCTGGAGCAGCTCGGCTTCGACGAGGACCAGGCCTTCCGCCTCCTCATCGCCTCGCACTTCCAGCGCCCGTGAGCCAGCAAGCCGCAACGGCTCCAACCATGTAGAATAGATCAACAGCTGCGGCCGCGGTCACCCAAAGGCACCCCGCAGCCAGCTCAAGTTGAAGCTCCCTTCGACTTCGACCACCGAAATCGACAACCGTTAATGCAACACTTATCCGCTATCATATCACTTAGCTGTGTTACAACTTGATGATTGGATTAAATATCGCCTCCTACCTACCCCTCGAAGAGCAGCGATTCGCTAAAACGTTTTTCTAGGCACTGGTCCACACGTTTCACGGGGTTCATTCCCAAAAGATCCCTCTCGGTCTCAAGTCTCACCCTCCCCAGCAATCATGGCCCGCGAACGCACCTACATCATGGTCAAGCCCGACGGCGTGCAGCGCCACCTGGTCGGCGAGATCATCAAGCGCTTCGAGACCAAGGGCTACAAGCTCGTGGCCCTGAAGCTCGCCCGCCCGTCGGTGGAGCACCTGGAGGCCCACTACTCGGACCTGGCCGGCCGCCCCTTCTTCCCGGCCCTCATCAAGTACATGAGCTCGGGCCCCGTGACGTGCATGGTCTGGGAGGGCACCAACGTGGTGCTCGAGGGCCGCAAGATGCTCGGCGCCACCAAGCCCACCGAGTCGGCTCTGGGCACGATCCGCGGCGACTTCTGCGTGGACGTCGGCCGCAACGTGTGCCACGGCTCGGACTCGGTCGAGTCGGCCGAGAAGGAGATCAACCTCTGGTTCCCGGAGGGCGTCGTCGAGTGGGGCGCCCAGGACGACGAGTGGGTGTACGAGAACTGAATGACTCGCGTCGATCCAGCTCCAGCTCAAACTCCAGTAGCTCCAGCTGTAGCCAACGTGACGGTCACGCCGGTGCTCGAGGACGCGGGGGCGCAGCTCCCCGCCCCATCCGGGTGCGCGCACAGCACGCTCCTCTAGCTCCAGTCAGTTTAATCAGGAAATGAACGCTCGGGAGCGTCCCTCACGGACCCTCTCTGCATTTGTTGCCCTGCTCACTCTCTTATTGTAGCTCCTCGTTATCCTCTCATTGTCGCTCCTCGTTGTTGCTTGCTTGCTGTGCCGCCGCCTCTTCAATTGTTCTGTGGGGCGAGTGGAATATCCACGACGAGCGTTTTGCTGCTGGCCGCTAATTTGAGGCGCTGGAAACGGCTGTGGCGCATGCGACGCTGTGCTGGTCACGGCTGAAATGCTCGTCGGCCGCCATCTGTGGGGGATAAGAACGGCCAAGTCCTCGGTGTCTCTACCACTCTGGTGCTGTGTCCGCGGAGCTCCCGTCTCTTGGGCGATCACATTCGCAGCCATCGACCCGAACTCGACTTGGGCTGCTGACAGCTCCCGACCGACCGGGTTCTTCTGGATTGACGCACGGCCTAGGAGACCCCCCCGCGAGATAAAGTAGATAGGTAGAGCCCCCCCTCTCCTCATTACGTGACCTGCGGACATGCGCTCGGGCGACGACTACGAGGTGCACGTGCTGCCGGCCTTCGTGCCCGTCTTCTGGGTCTTCGTGGCCGTCGGCGTCGTGCTCTTCTACTACTCGCTCGGCTATGCCAAGAAATACTCCACCACCGCCGCCTTCCTGCTCACGGTACGTCGGTCTATTCGTCTTCTCCTACTGGGCTCTATAGACTAAGAAATGCTCCTTCTGCGTGTATTGTATGCAGCCATTTATCTGCTTCAGCCTCGTGTTCGACAACGCCATCATGGCTACAACGGGCATCGACCGTCGTCGCGCCAGCACGCAGGCCATGCTGGCCTTCCACGCGTGCGTGACGCCCATGCTGCTGCTGGTGTGCTACGAGCTGGCCTACATGGTGCACAAGCACAAGTCGGTCAACTTCTGCGGCATCTCGTTCGAGAGCGGCCACCGCGAGCGCGGCAGCAGCTGCGACAACGCCGGCGCGGCCTCGAGTCTGGCCAGACGCCGCTGGTGGCTGTCCACGTGCCTGCGCTTCTTCGTGTGGCTCGTGGGCTGCGCGCTGCTGGTGCTCAACCTGCTCGTGGCCTACCGCTGGACGTCGGACCTCACTCCCGAGATCGCCAGCATGTACGAGCTGCAGGGGGACAGCACGGCCCACGCCGTGTGTGCCATTCTACCGGCGCTGGTGCTTGTGGCGCTCGCGCTCTACATCGGCCTACGGCTGTGGAACTACGGCACCAACTACTCGTACATGGTGCACGCCACGTGCTTCAACCCGTGGATCTGGATGCTCGTGGGGGCCGTGGCGCTGCTAGTTGGCTACCTCATGCCGTCTCCCATCTACGCTCTATCCTCGAACGCCGGCGAGTTGATCATGATGGCTACAATCGTGCGCATGTTCCGCGAGGTGCACCACGACATGCAGCAAGGCCTGCAGTTCGGCGAGTTTATTGATCCCGAAGGCGCCGCTGCTCGTCGACAGGGACCGGGAAGCCCCAACAACGTGCGCAGCATGAGCATGAGCTTCAGCAAGAGCTTGAGTCGCAGCAAGATGGCTGCGGAACAGCCCAGCGGCTACATGGCGGTGACGACCCCGAAGGAGTCGGAGCTGCCGGCGACGTTCGCCAACCGACTCCGTCGTGGGGACGAGGACGGAGATGCACAGCCCAGCGCGAGTGCAGCCTACCTCTCGGTCGTCGTGGCTCGAGAGCGTACTAACCCGCTGTGCCAGTAGGAAGGAACAGGACCTTTTTGATTCATTGGAGGCCCAAACATTGGCGCAGATGTACATGTAGAAGGCTCGAACAATCTACTTTTTCCCATTTTTGAACGCACTGGAAGTGTAAAGTTGAAGTGGGCTTGTATTCGTAGGTTGCCATTACAACTGTGGGGACGCATACTACGGAAGTGGTAGAACTGGCCTACCTACTTGTCACGCTTGGCCATCTTCTTCTGGCTGCTGCAGAGGTTCATTTGAACCCGCAGCGCCAGCAGTTGGTTCTTGTCGTACACTTTCTTCAGCGACTGCAGCGCCGCAACTTGCTTTTTTAGGTCCGCGACCTCCTTCTCCAAGCCCGCGATCTCGGCCGCCACTTTGCGCTTGTTGAAGCGTTTCGTCAGCTTCGCGATCTCCGCCGTGTCAGCAGCGCGAAGGTCCTCCATATCTGCAAGTATCTGGCTGAGCGCTGCATTGCCGTCTTGCTCCTTCTTCAGTCGCTCCTTCAGCGCCGTGGTCAGACTTTCCGCCTCTTCATGCTCCTGTTTCCCCAGGTGCACACGCTTCTCCAGGACGGCAAGCTTTTCAGTGATCTTGGCCGTGGCCTCGTGACTGTCTTCCAGCTGCTCCTCCAGCTCTGCGATCTGTCTTTCGGCTGCACGCTTCTCCGCCTTTAGGTCTTCATTTTCCTGCATCAACAGGAGAGCGACAGGCTGTCCAACATAGTTCACCTGCGCACGGCGCACAAGTTAGTCAAGTCAACGTGCAGCCTCCACAGCGCCTTTCTTGAGCAGTACCTGGCTTACCGTCGACGAACACTTAGACGATGCACGCGTGGTGAGAGCACTGATCCATTGCCAGATCGACGAAGAAGCCATAGCCACTGGAGGAACTGCAGGCTGTCGCGGTGGTCTCTTGATCTCTTGGATGGCTGATTCAGGAATGAAGCTGTTGAGCTCACCTCCACTATGTTTTTCTTCGAGAAAGTCCAAGCACCTGAAGGTCGCAAGAGAAGTTAAGGGCCGTCGTTTCTCGCTCGTACTCAATGCCTTTGAGCAGAGGTAGACTGGCCCTGACCATAAGCACAAGAGCAGAGAGAGCATACATTGAGCAATGAGAGCAAAGGCAAACTCTCGTCCCCAGTGTTATTTTACCTTAGCTAGGAGCGAGGCTTGAGACAGGAGCTCTCAGGTGAGCGTACAGTAGCTCGCTATACTCCGCTGGAGAGTACAACGTGAGCTTCCTTGGTGTGTTTTTGCTTCTTCTCGAGCACCTTCATCATCTTCGTGCTGCCTTCTCCGGAGAGCAGCTTCTGCGCCTCGAGCTCCTCCTTGAGCTGCTTCAGGCGCTTCTCCTTTTTCTTCTTTCCTGGCTCGTGGCCGTGGAACTTGTACGACAGCATACGGAAGGCCTCCTTCTTGGTGAGCAGACGACCAAACTCGTCGCGGTAGTCCAGCTTCACGCCGTTCTTGATGCGTAAATCGTCCTCGAAGTTGCGGTCACGTGCATCATTCGCACGGCCGGCTTGGCGCTCAACGCGAGTCTGACGGAGGTCTCCCGTCTTGCGAAGCAGCGCCAATGTCGCACCCATGCCCGTGCCCACCAGTGGCTGCTCTTCGCCCCACACCTCATTCTCTTTAGTCTCTTCGTCTTCATCGTTGTCCTCCTCTTTCGTCTCCTCGTCAATCTCCATGTCGTCTTCGTGCTTCTGCTCTTCAGCGGCCGCAACTTGCTGAGGCTTATCAGACGCTGGCAGCGTCGGTGCTGTAGCACCGCCAGTTGCAGCCTGAAACTGGACCGCACGCTTCTCCATGGCGTCACGTAGCCGAGTCTCGAAGTCGGTAGCCTCGTTGAAGACCACCGTGTTTGATGTGGTGCCGACCTCGCCAAACACTTGACCAACCGGCTTGCTACTGACAGCTGCAGTGCTGCTCATCACGACGTCGCCAGCGCTGTCAGTAGAAACAGCCGGGGTCGTATCTTCCTCGTTGCTGATCGTTTGGCTAACGAGTTGCGCGATCCGGGCCTCACTGGTTGTCGGTGCAACGGGTGCCTGCGTCTGACTCTGCTGCTGTGTCAACTGCCGCGCGCGAGCCAGCGAAGCGCCAAGCTCCATCTCTATAGCGGCGGCATCGTCCACAATCTCGCTGTCATCAACCGGGCGTCGCTTCATCCGCCTCTTACCCGAGTTGGCAGCCAGCGCCTCCGACGCCACAGCATTCGCCTTCTCTCGCGCCTCCTGAAAGCGAAGCAAGTTCTCTTCCTCCTCAGGGTCTTCATCGTCCTCGCGACGGCTTCGTTTCCGCTTTCCGCGGTCTTTAGATCCAGAAGTGCCAGCCTGCAGCGCCTCCTGCTCCAGCTGAGCCACCAGCGACGCAGCGTCCCCTCCCTCCTCTTCAGCAGCTCCAGAGTCCAGCTGCACTTCAACCGCATCATTCTCACCTAAATCTTCATCATGATGACGACGCGGTTTCTTCTTCTGCTTTCTCAGTTTCTTGTTCTTCTTCTTGGCAAACTGCGCCTCCACCTCCTCCTTCGTGTAGTAATCCTCCGCCTGCTTGGTGCGATCCATGGACAGCGAAATCACCGCCACGTCGTCCTCTTCTTCCTGCTTCCCCTCACTCTCCAGCGCCGCTGATCCTCCCGTAGCGTCCAGCTTAAACTTCCTCGCCTCCGCGGCCTCCGCCACGTCCTGCTCCTCGTCATACTGGGCCAACAACTTCGTCCCGTTCTTCCTCTTCCTGGAGCTCCCCATCTCAATAAACTCATCGTCATCGTAGCCTGAGTACACGGGCATTGCGGCGCGCTTGGCGCGCGCCTGGTGCTCCAACCGCCGGTCTTTTTCACTCAGCTCGACGTTCACGAGCTCGTCCTCCGCCTCATTGAGGTCCTTGCCGTCCTCACCGAGCACGCGTGAGTCCTTCAACGTGAGTACAACTTCCTGTCCGTCCTCAAAGGTGTCCAGCGCGTGACCCACAGTCATGCCAGCCAGCGCGGCGGCGTCATACTTCTCCTTCTCAGCCTTCTTCTCCTCTGTCTTCTTCTCCTCCTTCTTGTTCCTGGACTGCTTGACCCACTCCAGAGCATCATGGCTACCCTTCTTTTGACCCTTCTTTTGCGCCTCCAGGTCCTCTTTTAACTGCTCGCCGAGCGATTTACCGGCTATTTTTTGGGTTAATTCGCGCCTTGTGCGCGACTGCTGCAGCTTGCGCTTGAGCTCCTGCTGCTCGCGCTCGGCCTCGAGCTGCGCGCTGCTCTTCTGCACGCTGACGACCGCCTGCTCCTTCTTGGAGGGGCCCACGGACAGCGGCTTGAGCCCGAGCGACAGCCGCAGCTTGTTGGTCTCCTCGATGCTCAGCGAGATCTCGCCCTTCTTGTCGTCGCCCTGAGCGGGCGGAGGAGACGCGTCCTCGCGGCGCCTGCTGCGCGTTTGGCTCCGGCTTCGACTCCTGCTGCGACTGCGGCGGTGGGACGAGGACGCGTGGCGGTCGCGGCGCGACGAGGGGCCCCCATGGCGCCGAGAGCGGGCAGGAGACCGCGACCGAGAGCGACTGCGACCCATGTTTAACTGTGGGGATTTTTCTATGGGCGGAATTATGGGTACAATCATGGTGTGGTGCACATTGGTTTTAGAGGAGATGGATACATTTTATGAGAGATGGCTACATTCATGGTGTCTCACGCGCTGTCCTGCACCTGGTACACCGCCAGCGAAGAGAACCACAAGTTCGCCGTCGCAACGCCAGTCGCCTAGCTGACGACAACAAACTTAAATACACCAATGCATTCACTTTGCCCATGAAGTTGAAGTCGACACAGCGTGCCTTCCTCCGGGTCGACGTGCCAGCGCAGCAGCAACACGTTAAACGTTCGCAAAACCTTGCTCGGAATCAGTCGCGCCAATAGTAGCAGCATAACAGAGGAGGCTTGGTAGATGTGCTCGCCGTAGTACAAATACCCCGCGAGCAACAGCGCCTCCACCGTTATGCATCTTTTGCCACTGTAAGTGACGTACGCGAAGTCGTCGCAGTCCCAGAAGAGTCGGTGGAATGAAGTGCCGAGGCAATTCCGCTCGAATGACGTGAGCTCGTCGTCCACAGAGATGTCCTTGTACGCCGCCTGCTTCTTGCCAGTAAGGTTAGCCGCCACTTTTTGGGTTGGCGATGCTGTAGTGTCCCCGTTCGTGGCGCGGAATCCGACCGACAGTCGAACGGATCGTGGGGAACTTTTCACCTTCGGGGTCAACATCTTCACAATGAGCGACGCGATCACTGCAAACACGCTCAATCCCACAGCTATTACCGCGATGACGGAAGGTATGTTGACATTGAACAGCACGCACGCGTCGTTTAGCCCGCAGTATTTGGCGCCACGGGCCGACGTCTTTCGCAAGATTTCCGCGTTCTGCGAGAGGATGGAGTTGAACGCCGCTTTTTGCCACGAGAGGAGTAGGGACCCCACGCAAATTGTGGAGCCGAATTGCATGGCTTCCCATATCAGACGGAAGTGGCGGTCAAGCTGCAGCGAGCCTTCAGCAGTTTCACGAATGAGTAGGTACATGCGAAGAAACAGCACGTGAAGTTCGCGATGGATTCTCCAGTCAGCGTACCCGTGGCGAGTCCAAGCATGTACAAGTCCGAGTTATATACCAAGTGGTAGGTGATCTGGGCCAGGTAAATCACTTGCATGCGTCCATTCTGGCATCGATACGCCCAGATCTGAGTTAACAACACGGACCGCTTGTGCGACATCGTCTGGTACAGACTGATGATACCCATGAGGAGGATCTGCATGACCACTACACCAGGTAGCACGCTGATAGCAACAGTATCCGCGTATCGACTGCGAAACGTGTTGAGGTTCATGCCCACGCGGTTGGCTACGTTGGGGTCAATGTAGTGCTCCCATTCCCACAAAGAATTGAAAAAGTTGTGAATGCAGACGTCTCCAGTACTGCAGAGAGGAATATCGTCGGGGGAATGCACCATCAGTCCGTAGCTGACCCAGTGCTTGGAGATCTCGCACGTATCTTCAATGTAGACGCCGGTCGTGTTCACTGCTCGCACACGACAGCCACCATAGTAAGATCGGAGGTAAGTCTGCACCACACTCGACGCTCCATTCTTCGTTTTCGTTTTATCCGCTGGAACTGATCGTGCGATATGAGGCAGGCTGCTAGTGAAGCTGTACGGGAACAGCGTCAATTCATCCGGAACCACTTCCAATAGATCTCGACCATTCGTGTCAAGCGCCAGCTTTGAGCCCACAAGATCATCGGTAATTTCAACCACAGGACGGCATTCTGGGTAGTCGGGGAAAACGTGAGTCTCCACGGCTGGAACCTGACCGAAATCCGTGCTGCCCTCTGTTGTTGGGTATTGGAAGAGTACATCATTGTCCACCCGGTGACGCACTCGTCGGCGTGTTCAATCGCTAGCTCCAGCTCCCGCATCATTTGTGGGGAGAGGTTGAGCTTGGCTATCTTGACAATGTTGTAGAGTTCCTGTGCTGTCCCCGTGACGACGATCGGTGACGTCCCCCACTCGTTCTTGCTGCTCTGACAGAGTGTTCCATTCGCGTCCAGAGCGTCCGAGAACGCGAGAACTTCGTCACTGAGAGAACTGAAGTCGTACAGCGACACGTTTGGGGCCAAAGAGGTGAAAGTGAAGAACGGCGGCGCGGAGGTGATGGCTACATCCTCGATTAACTTGTACTTGAGCATGACGATCTTGCACGGACCAAGGCATCCAGTGCATCCTCCAGCCATGGACGGATCCCGCTCCGTGAACGCGAAGATGCTCTCGTCGGCCTTGATGAACACCTCGGCGTCCGACAGGTATCCGGTAGTAGCGAAGAGCAGCAGCAGCGCGATCGGACCGACGACGATTCTCCCTGCAATAGCGACGTACGCTGCGAGCGCAGAGGGGCGAAGGAGAGACGCCCATCCTTGCGTCTTGCGCGCCTCAGTCTGCTCGTTGAAATACGCCGCAGACCAGTGCCTAGAGGCGACTTCGCCCATGGGACGACCGGTCATCTCGTCTACGTGGGTCGTTCGAGGAGGCAGGGCAGAGTTCTACTCAACTGCGTTATCCGACCAAGTCCGACTGCATAGTGTCCTGGTGGTTTCGCTTTCCCAAGTGCTGTCCCGAGGTGATCCCCCGCACACAAAACAGTCGGCCTCAAAGATAGCCACCGTCGCGGGAGCGTCCTCAAAGATAACGGATAGCGCCAAATAGCGTACCCTTCCTGAATTGAATACCTCCTCTCAAATCTGATAGAATGTGCTCAGTATACAAAGCTATTGTACCTACGTACGCCAATTTGTATACCTCAACCAAACCGTATAGAACGTTAAGTACTTATAAATTTCTTGAAATTTATGTGAAGTTTAGCATGTAAACATCTTTTGATTGGCTAAGAGATGTCTTGAAATTGAAAATCAAGACCCCGTTGTTTTTATCTTTTTAAGACCACAGTTTAAAAACTGACACTTGCCTTCGGTACTGTTTGCCATTTTGGAACTTTACGCAAAATTACCGTAAGGTACCCAAAGAAAAATGATTTTGGTTGTTGGTCTAAGTTCTGCTTGCATCTAACGGCATGAGAGGCGTTGTGAACCAACTCTGCGCAATCTATGGATGTCTCCATGGTTTGAAGGCTGGTACATACGTTGGCAGGATGCCATCAAAGAGGTTTTGCAGAACGTAGCTATCCAGACTTGAATGCGTCGGAGCTACTTTGGTAGTATACCCCCTCCTATTTGTATATCTTTCTAAAGTTGACAAGTGTTCAATTCAATAGTATGCGGTATACATATTGGCGTTTTCCGTTACTCTCACCCATGACGTTAGCTAGTATCCTTCAGCCGGATAAGAACGATCATGACCATTGGTCGAAAATAACAGCGCAAATGAAACCATATTTTGACCAATCGCGCATCGCCTATATAATATTATATTTGCGCGCTGTGTAAAATTCAGCATGGCACTGTACTACCGCCTGTTAAAGTCTTGCTTTAGTATCGTGCTCAGTTAAACGCGAGTACCGTAACACCGTACCGTACCTTTTTACAAATACAAACTGTGACCTACCGCGGGTAGCTATCACTTCAACGTCGAAGATCTCTCCGGTTAGTCGTCACTTGATCACAAACCACCGCCCGCCAACCCACCGCTCATTCCTTCACCAACTCACTGCCAACCATGTTCGTGCCCGTGATCGACATCTCGCCCTTCGTTAACGAATCCGCCAGCTCCAGCGCCGCGCGCGACCGCGTGGTGGAGCAAGTAGCGGACGCCTGTCGCGACGTCGGCTTCCTGGTCATCACCAACCACGGCGTTCCCCCTAAAACCATCGGCGCAGCGTTCGAAGCTGCGCGGGACTATTTCGACCAACCGTCGGACGTCAAGATGCAGGTCCCCATGTCCCCCGAGTACCCCTACGGCTACGAGAGCGCCGAGATCCTGTCCAACTCGCGCGAAAAGGACGACGGGAAGGCTCTCCCCGACCTGAAAGAGACCTTCCAAGTGTGTGTCGGACCGGAAGGACGCGAGCTCAACGTCCCGGCCCGATGGCCCGAAGGACCCGAGGGGTTTAAGGACGCCATGACGACGTACTACCGGAGCGTGGAGAAGCTCGCGGCGCTCATGATGAAGGTCTTCTCCTGTGCGTTGAAGCTGCCGAGCGACTTTTTCGACCAGAAGATCGACAACCACATGTCAGCGCTGAGGATCTTGTAAGTGACGAGGTTAAAGAGGGAAGGAAGTTGCTGTCTAATGAACTTGTGGTGTGTTGTCTTTGGTAGGAATTACCCGCATCAAGACCAAGAGCCTGGCACGGAGCAGATCCGAGCGTCGGCGCATACGGACTACGGCAGTCTGACGATCTTGGCGGTGGACGACGCTCCTGGAGGGCTGCAAGTGCGTGATTTACAAGGAGAGTGGCACAGTGTGAAGGCCCCCGCCAACTCGTACGTGGTCAACCTCGGAGATTTGATGCAGCACTGGACCAACGATCAGTGGCGCTCGACGATGCACCGAGTGATCAACCCGCCGTCGGGTTGCGCCAACAACCGACGTCAGTCCATCGCCTTTTTCCACAATATCAACGCCGATACCATTGTGGAATGCATCCCAACGTGCCAGTCTCCGGAGAACCCGGCCAAATACCCGCCAGTACTTGCCGGTGAATATCTGATGATGAAGCACAACGCTGCCGTCGGAAGCTGAAAGTGGTGAAGCTGTACACTACCAGTATGGCGATGAATAGTACGTGCTTGATCGCAGTCGACGAAGTTGGGGAAAGTAAACTAAATCATGTGGAGTACATGTACTTCGGAACGATTCCAGCTAGGTTGCCTAGCTTTTCAAAACAAAATTCCCCGTAGTACATGTAGAAGAGAGTTCAGTAGTCTTCATGACTGACGGCCTCTGTTCATTGGGAATCATATTTTCGATCGAAGCTACACTTTGTTGGACGTACCCCCGACTCCGTAGTCGCCCAGATTCTCCTCTCATGGGAGTTACCGGTCTCTTCACGTGCTGCTTTTTCGCCTTCTCGTACTCCTTTATCAACTTGAACAAGGCGTGATCAGGAGGGAGACCAGAAGCTAGACCGCCACTTTCGGTTCGTACGGGAGAAATGGGAGACCATGCAGATCGCTCTCACGATTTCTATTCCGAGTGCTGTTGCTCTCCATTCAGCGAATTCCACTCGTGGTGACTTTTTCTTTTCTCTCAAAACGCCGAGGTTTTACGTAAACTTTCGCAAAGTACTTAGTATATTTTACGTGTCTTTCGCTGGCAAATGCGTGTGTGTTTGTTTTGTGGGTTGTACCTCCGCGGAGGTGGAGCAAAATGCCGAGATTAGAATATTTGTGTAGTCATTCCACGATTAGAAGTATTTTGAGTGCATGTTCTCATCTTTTGAGGACTCATAATAGTCGACAGTGTTGAGAGAGTGTGCTCGCACGACGATAAGAGCACCAGGCTGACGAAACTTCTACTCGGAATAGCATGTGAAAGAGCTTCGCTGCCACAGCGAAGGCGCTATTAGAGAGGGTAGGGCAAGCGTAGACAAGAACTCGGGAATGCATCAGAAATCCAAATTTGCACCAGGCGGACAAGCTCTTTTCATAATTTTCATAGCAAATCGATCTCTTCACCACTTCAAGCCCATTGACGATCCAATAGCGCAGACTGCCTCGTTGCAACGACTTCAGCTCGACAAGCCACGGACGCTGTAGCATGACCAACCAAGACCCTCCTACCGATTGGGCGCTGGAGGGATACCACCAGCAACTACTAAACCGCAAGACACGATCATGTACAAGCTGGTTCCACCCGTCCGGCATCGCCGCGTTAGTAGCAGTCACAGGCCGAGTTGTCATCGGGCCGCTCGCGCTATTCCTCCTTTTCGTCGCCACCAAGTACCTCTCAGACGCCCCCGTCCTCATCAAGCCCAGCGCCAGCTTGTTCTCGTTCACTGAGAAGGATTTATCGATGGCTGGAGGTGCCTTGGAGCATGCAAAATCACTCTGCTCAAGCTCAGTTTGTTCAGTGATAAGGCGTTCGTCAGTGCCCCGACATTCGGAGCTCTCGTCAGCCAACCCCCAACGGAATCGCTCTACGACTTCAGCTCTTTGAACAGTGATGTTCTAGCTCTCGGAGAGGAATTGGATGGTGACGGTACCATTTGCCACAGCGGCATCAACGAGTGGGGGTCTACTACGGTCATGGCCACGAGCACGCCGCAGCAGATACTGAACATCGTCTCGACACTCAACATCGGCGTGTCTCTGCAGACGCAGCGTGAGCTGGAGCTGGCTATTGAGAGAGAAAACGAGTGCAAGGCGACCTGGACGATATTCGGGACTGCGCGGCTCTACTTGTACCCGACTGGAGCTGGCAACGGCGAGTTCGGCAAGATCCCCGCCGCCACATTCAGCGTCTTCCCTGAATTCACCGAGTGCCGGCCAGACGTCGAGGTCGAGTATACGAATTCCAAGCTCGCACTAGCTACCGATGGCGAGGATCTGCTCGCACAAGTCCCCGATGTGTTGACGCTGTTCCCCTACGGCTTCACCAGCAGCATGAGCGAAGTCTCGCGCATTGTTCCAGCCACTAACACGAAGTATGGGGCCGCGACTGTTGTGGAACCTGAACTGCAAGCGTACTACGGAGGCTGCCGCGTTCGAGAAGTCAATACATCGGGCGTCTACATCGAAGACACGTGTGAGATCTCCAAGCACTGGGCCACGTATGGGTTGATGGTGCAGTCTCCCGACGACATTCCTCTCTGCAGCACTAAAGACGTCTGCATCCACAACTACTTCAACACGCAATGGGAAGGACTGGTGGAGGTGGACCCTCAAAACCCCAACCGAGTCGCACTCTACCTCAACACCTTCCGCAGTCGATACGGTGACACCGTCGGGATCAACCTCCTCCCTGGTATCGTGGTCACGCAGATCCTCCTCATGGGCGTCGTGAGTCTCTACCAAGTGATGTCGCACAGGCGATCGGTGCTGCTCACCCAGATCTGGGCTTATCGATGCCAGAACGGCCGCATGCAGATCGTTTACCTGGCTCAGATCACCTACCACTTTTACTACAACTCGGACCTGTACATGCTTGGGCTCGCAACCGGTACTCTCACCGGTGAATCCATCGCCAACCTCACGTGCTGCTTCTTCGCCTTCTCGTACTCGTTCGTCAACATGGTCAAGGCTCGCTCGGGTGACCAGCAGCTCGACAGACACTACCGACTCATCTGGGAGGCCCTGCAGTTACCTGTCACAATATGTGTGGGCTCGATTCTGCTGTCCGTGCAGCGTACGCCCTTGGTGGCTATTCTCACGGATAACGCAGAGATTCTACGCAAGACTTCAGCTCGTGGTGCCAAGTACTGCGGGTTAAACGACTCTTGCATTCTCTTCACGTATAACATGCCGTCGGTGGTGGTGATCCTGTCCTTAACTCTGGGCGTTGCACTGTCATCACCTCGCTCATCGCCAAACTGTTTACTCCGAAGGTAAATTCTGTGAACGGTACTTTTGGCTCGAAGAGTGCAGATAACAAGGTCTCAGCGGCTGGAGTGAGTATCACGAAGAAGAGGAAGTATGAAGGCAACTCGGCCACGCCCGAGGAGCTCACGTCGTTCGAGAAGAACTGTATTGGCGCTCCATTCACTAAATTATTCCACGACTGCGAAGATATCGCGTACGTCTCGTACAATGGTAAGAGATGCATCACGACTGAGGCGCTGCTGCTCACGGGGTATCTCTACTATGGCGAGCACATCTACCAGGCGACGGCGGTGATGCTGCTGTTGGTTGCTCGATTGGTACCGCAGCGAATGCTACGAACGTTCAATGTAATACTGCTCCGTTGGCGCGTAGACCCGCAAGATGGCACGCTGACTTACCCATTATCGTGCACTTGGTACACTGCGAGCACCGAGAACCACAGACTCGGAATGGCTACACCGATAGCCTAGAGGCCGACCAAAATGAGCTCTCCTCGAGCTTGATCGCTACAGTGCGTGATGCCTAAATCCATTATTCAATCTACCAAAGCGTTCCACTTCAATGGCGATGCCGCGAGCAATATCCAGCAGTGCATCGTTTCGACTCGAAACTTTGGCTTCATGATTCTTGGATCGGGATCCCACCAGATTTGCACATTGTTTATGCTCACGCATGAGTCTGGCTGGGTATCTCATTGCCATGTCATCACTTTGCAAATTGCAGAGCAGTGCCCGACTCAAGTGAAGGCGAATACGATTCTGATCTCCATGCGTGGTAGACCTACGATTTTGGGGCTGAAGCGGACGCTACTGCTGTTGTTAGTGGCGAAGGGGGTCGAAGGTGCCAGGATTCTGACGACCGACTGCAGTGATCTCTGCGGTCAACCCACCCCCTGCATCATCGATGATTCGGACGGGTATTCGTGTCTTGAGGGCTATAGCGATCTCGGAAACGCTACCTTCCTCCTCAGTAGTCAAGGTATTGACACGATTGGCGCGATGGAGCTGGTAACGCAAATGTACGTTATGGTGTTTATGAGTGAACTAACTTTCGTGCACTAACGCCCCCAATACATGTAGCACGCTTGCTGGTGGAAATAAGTCAGACCGTGCTACGAGAGGTGTCGTGTCCTCGGTGGATTTCAGACCTGAGTTCGCTATCGAAGCGATCCAAGCGGCCGACGTCGCGATCGTTAGCCTGAATATGTCGGCTGCCGTTGCCCGGCTCCCGCCGTTTCTACCAGCGACGACTACTCGGTTGCGTCTCGAGAATGACCTGTTGACTGGGTTCCCCACGCTTGCTCTGCTTCCCCTTCAGTCGCTTTCGCATCTGTGAGTATCATTCCTGGGTTCATTGTACACGGACTTCAGACTAAACAAATACTGGGTTTACTCTGCGAGCAGGAATCTGGATTCCAATTGCATCGAGGACGTCGATGTCAGCGCTTACTCGAACAGCCTCGTATCACTGTAAGTCCCTTGGGTCGTGCTGCTTTTATTTTTTTACAAGTATTCCTCTTCTCACAATAGCAGTGCCGTGGACTGAAATGTAGAAGCCTACGAGCCAACGATATGCACTCATTTGAAGGGTACTTTCCTAAGCTGCACACTCTGTAAGTGCTTTTCTGCTATCTGGCTTTCTTTTATCTTAGATATTCATTAACCTGAGGATGCCCTATTGCGTATTTGTAGAGATTTATCGCACAACCGTTTTTCTGCCATCCCTGAAAGCGTAGCTCTCTTCCGTCATCTGAAAACATTGTACGCAACTCTATAGAGCTACCCAATCAATCGATGCGATGAAGTACTAAACGTTGTTGATGCAGGCGCATGACAGGCAACGCACCTTTATCGCGCGATTTTACAAGCTGACTTCCTCCGCAATCTGACGTGGGATCTCGAAGAAGAAGATTTCGATGCTCTGAGCGGATGCGATTCAGATCTGCAGCAAATTCACGGAATCTCGGTCTGCATCGCTGACGCCAGCGGTGCACTGATGCGTTCGAATACAGCCGTGGAGCGGAAGCTGTACAGCTACTCCTATTCGTGTCCAGGTTATTATTCCGGCGGCGTGCTTGCTGGCTGCGTGATCGGCACTGCAGTCGTTATGGCGCTCGTCGGTGTGTTCCTGTGGAGGTGGCAGAAGCAGAAGCAGTCTCCGAGCGTACCGCCCGGCTCTGACAATACGCCGACCAAGAAGACGAATGAATCGTACACATCGGTATGGCAAGACCCGCAACTTCCAGCAATTCAGCTGAAAGCCGACGAGATTGAAGACGTGAGAAAAATCGGCGGCGGAGCGTACGCAGATGTGTGGCTTGTCAAGTATCGTGGGACTCAACTGCTGGCTTCCAAGCGCTTGCGAAAAGTGTTCGAAACTCAGCAGAACACGGAGAATTTCCTCGAGGAGATCAAAATGGTCGCGAACTTTGACCACCCCAACATCGTCAAGCTGGTTGGAGCCGCCTGGACGACGGAGTTGGATCTGCAAGCGCTGTCAGAGTACATGGTCGGTGGAGATCTCCGCGAGTTCCTGATCTACCCCCGGGCGGCCAGGAAGCTGGAGATTGCCACGGATGTGATTGAGGCGCTCGTGTACCTGCACTCGTTTATCCCTCCAATTATGCATCGCGATCTCAAGTCCCGCAACATTTTGCTTTCGAGAGAAATGCGAGCCAAGTTGACGGACTTTGGTGTCTCTCGCATCATGTCGGAAGAGAATACCATGACACAAGGCGTTGGGACGAGTAGGTGGGAGGCTCCTGAAGTTTTGGCGGGTAAGGAAGACTACAACCAGGCGGCGGACATCTTTAGCTTCGGAGTGGTGCTCTCTGAACTCGACACGCACGCGATCCCGTATGAAGACGCACGAGGCAACAACCCGCTGGCAAATGTAGCCATCCTGCAGATGATCGCGATGGGGGCCATTCGACCGAGCTTTTCGCCACACTGCCCTCCTGACATTCGTGCTTTGGCGGACCGTTGTCTCGCTCATGATCCAGATGACCGTCCCACGGCTCCGGAGGTAGCATACGCTTTACGGACCTTGACTTTGTAGGAATTTTTGGAAACCACGTACGAGAACCAGTCTTTACGAATGTTGGTTAAATTGGTATGAAGCACACCCTGCTTGAAAGGACTATTCCTCTTTTTTTATTTATTTTTTCTTGTACTGGTGCAGCTTTCTGAGTTCTCTTGATGGCTCAAAACAGGTTAATGAAGAAAAAACAAGTCATGATTACACTGAGAAACACCTTGATCGCTCTAAGGTGCTGGTACTTCGCGACACCAAATACGATAAATCAAAGTGTCTTACAGTACTACGTAGTATCATCATTTTTTTCTTGCTTTTTTCTAATATGAGAGCATCACCAAAATACGCACCTGGTACTAAGCACTTCGAAGTAGTCATATGTATGGGGCATGATAAAGTAAAACTACGCTCAAAACTAAGATGCACGGATGTACATCGTGCGCCGTGAAAAATGTAGAAGTTCTACACTACACCTTTGCCACCTCAAACTGACCAAAGTACAACACAAAGTGAACAGCACTGAAAATTTCTATTTTCATTTCTAAAATAGAATTAGAAATAGAAACTCAAAACTTTGACTTTGCCTCAAGTGGATGCTGTACACACCAAAGTGGTCAAGTGCCGTACTCCATCGGCTCACCGCGCTTCACAGCAGCGACTGCCTGGGCGCAGTGAAGCGCCATCTTGTTTACAAGGCGTAGGTCCATGCAGTTCATGCAAACCTCCGCTGCTTGCTCCAGTAGCTGCATGCGCAGCTCCGTCATCTGGCCGCGGGGAGCACTGAGCATCTCGTCGTGACTCAGCGCGAGGAAGCGCTTGATCGCAGCTTTCAGCACGCTGAAGCAACCTACAATAGAACCGTACAAGGCCAGCGCTAGTATGAACGCATAGAGTCAGCACTGTATTTAAGCATATCAAGGGCGAACTGCTTGCGCTTCTGGATGTTGACTTCACTATTGCA
>JAIKVJ010003885.1:0-22560 GCA_024679225.1 Phytophthora pisi | reverse complement strand
ACCAAGCCGCTGCACTTCGACATGGTGTTCGACTTGACGGAGAGCAAGGTCAAGGTGACGCTGCAGACGACGCTCAAGCACGACGGCGCGCAGCCGCTCTCGGAGCTCAAGCTCAACTCGAAGGAGCTGGAGATCCTGTCCGTGGAGCGCTTCGACGCGTTCTCGCCGCTGGGCGACAAGAAGGACTTCGTGGCGCACGTGCAGAGCTGCGCGCAGCCCCGCGCGCTGCAGTTCGACGTGGACACGGACGACCACTTCCTCGTGGTCAAGTTCTCCAAGCCCGTGCAGTCCGGGGAGGAGTTCGTGATCCGCACCGTGTCGGTGGCCACCCCCACGGAGAACATCCTGGAGGGCCTGTACTTTGACTACACGCCCGAGGGCGCCCCCAAGACCATCATCACGCAGTGCCAGCAGCACGGCTTCCAGCGTATCGTGCCGTGCATCGACACGATGGACGCCAAGGCCTACTACACCACCACGATCGTGGCTGGGACGCGCTACACGAACATCATCACGAACGGAGACCTGGCGCCCGGGTACCACACGGAGGCTGGGGTGCCTATCTTCCACCCTGCGTCCGAGGTGCTCGGCGAGGAGGACCCGTCCCGCCACGTGCTCAAGTACTACAACCACAAGGTCAACATGGCGCCGTACCTGTTCTTCCTGGGCGTGGGCACGTACGAGACGTTCCGTCGCACGCTGGAGTTCCCGGATGGCGACACGACGCTGCTGGAGATCCTCGCCTTCCCGGGCTACTTCGAGCCGGCGGACGCCAAGGCTGCGGTCAAGATGCTGCACGACTCCGTGCTGTGGGTGATGGTGAGTCTGGGACCGGAGGCTTGCGAGCACCACGACGAGCGCAAGCGCATCTACGAGCTGCTGGAAGAGCGCGAGGCCCTCAAGGCGAAGGAGGGCGAGCTGTGCCTCGGACCGAACGAGGAGTACGTGAAGACTCCACTGAGCGACTCTGATGCTGCACGACTCGCTGCTGTTCGCGCGGAGCTGAAGGAGCTGCTGAAGGTGTGGAAGAAGACCGGCTACAAGTACACCGGCGCTGTGTACCGCGAGATCGCAATGGAGAACTCGTACTACGGCGGCATGGAGAACGTCGGCAACACCACCATCGTGAGCTCGTGCCTGTGCCCAAGCTGCCGCATGGACGACAAGTCGTACGAGTACATGGAGCACGTGAAGGTCCACGAGTACTACCACAACATCAACGGCAGCCAAGTTACCGGTCAGTCTCCGTTCGAGATCTGGCTGAACGAGGCTGTCACGGTGCACATGGAGCGCAAGCGTGCTGCAGCCATTTTTGGTGAGGACTACAGCCGTCTGAGTGAAGTTCTGTACATGTTCACCCCGGCCATTGGGCCTCTTGCGCAGGACAAGTCGGCGACGTCCTTGTCTGTTGAGCCGCAGGGCTTCAACCAAACGCAGGAGCTTGTTTCCGTCGTGACGTACTCGAAGGCCCCTGAGTTTGTGCGCATGGTGGAGCTGCTTCTGGGTGAGGATACCTTCCACAAGGCACTCGACAAGTACCACACCAAATATGCATTCGGCAATGCCACGACCATGGAGTGGATCAAGTGCATGGAGGAATGCTCTGGTCTGAATCTGCAGAACCTGGCCAAGACGTGGTTGAACCGCCCCGGCCACCCTGAGGTGACGTACTCGACAGAGTACAATGCTGCTTCGAAGGAGTACATTGTGGAGATCTCGCAGAGTGGATTCGAGGACAAGCCCCAAGACAACAATGGCCCTTGGGAGATCCCGATTGACTGGTCGCTTGTCAAGGATGGCAAGTCTCTGAAGCATGGCGTCTTCCTCGTGAAGACGAAGGACGCTAAGCTGGTGATCCCGGATGTGGCGGAGGAGCCAGACTTCCTGTCCTTCGCTCGCGGTTGGTCGTTCTTTGGCAAGTCGAAGCAGACGAACCCGTCCATTGCGCGGCTCACGAAGCAGGCGCTGTCTGACCCAGACGCTGTCAACAAGTACCAGGCCTACCGTGCTGTGGCGGATACGGAGAAGGCGAAGGTGATTGAGGGACTGCTGAAGGGCGACAAGCAGGTGGAGATTTCTCCCGAGTTCGTCGAGCTGCACGGCTCTATCCTGTTCTCGGACGAGCTGACCCCCTCTGCACGTGCGTTGACCTTGGTCGAAGCCAAGACCATCCCGAGCCGTGATGACCTGAGCCACCACTACGCGAAGGTGAAGGAGGCGACCAGGGCCTTGCTGCAGGCGGTGTGGGCCAAGTACTCATCCAAGATCGAGGCGGCATACACCAAGCTGTGCGAGGCTGCTCACCCTGGCCCTCACGTGGAGCAGTTCCAGGAGCGTGCCCTGAAGCGGCACCTTCTCCAGCTCATCGTGGCTGGTGGAAAGTCCCCTGTGCTCAGTACGACCCCCAAGGTTGCGCCCACCGTGGCACCGTCCAAGCTGGCGCTTGACCTGCTCAAGAAGTCTACTTTCGTGACGGACCAGGCGACGGGCTTCCGCCTCGTGTTGGAGGACGAAACTTTTGCGGACCGCGCGAAGGTGCAGGAAGAGATTTTCGAGGAGTGGCGCAAGACGCCCGACATGCTGACGAAGTACATCAGTATTGTGAGCAGTCTGGACTCGAAGGACGTGGGTAAGCAGGTTGTCAAGCTGCTGGCGAACCCGAGCTTCAACCCCGCTCAGTCGAGCCACGGACGTACGCTGTCGCGCTGCCTCTCGCAGATCCGCGACTTCTCGCTCGCCACGGACGAGGGTCTCGACGTCATGGTGGAGGCGTTCGTGAAGATCGGCAAGGTGAACCAAATGTCGGCGTACCCGCTACTGCAGTGCTTCGACCACCTGGACCGCTTCGACGACGCCACGAAGGCGAAGCTGTTTGCGACGCTGCAGCGCATGCAGGACGCGATCGACAAGAAGAAGGAGGAGTCGCTGTACAACCAGCTCAACATCTTCCTGGAGAAGAAGCCGTAAGCCACATCGCAGTCGTTGGGCAGGTGCCAGACTATAGTTGCGATGCTCGTTGTTTGAAGAAGTATTCAGCTCGGTGAATTGAAAATGTATTTTCAGAGCATTGAATGGTAATGATACGTACGTTATCGCGGTTTGGTGCGTGCCTCTTCGTGCGCAATGCAAAATCTTGCACATGGAGAAGCATGATCTAAAGCTGCTACTTGCTTTGGTGCTGCATCACCTCGTCCTAGTGCTGCGTCAGTTCATCCAGCTCGTCCAGGTCTGCGTGCAGCTCGTTCAACGCTATGCAGATGTTATAGCGAGGTCTCCGCTGGTGCTGAAGTTCAGCGCGTGGATGGATCGAGTCTCCAAACGGCCGTGGTTCCGAAAGATCCGCAACGCTGTGTGTCACTGCGCCGCGTTCATCGTCGGCTCTACCTACGAGGACGAACGAGTGGCGTTCACTGCTCCCAAACTCGTGAAGAACGACGCCTATCGCGACCGACTGCTTGTTCCCGAGATCGAAGACTTGGTCGCCTTGTGTGACGCGCTTCGGCTCGCGCTACCGCAACGAAAAGCGTACTTCCAGTGCTTCTTGCACGTTGACTTCATGCGTCGCTCGAGCATTTCACGAGCTGAGCTCTTGCGATATTGCAATCTACGAGCCACACCGCTCACGAGTTTTTTGCTGCCGAATCCCGAGGAAGCGACGCATCGAGATACGGCACATAATCGTTGGGATATCATGCAGTTAATGGCAGTGTGCTTCTCCATTTGTACTGCAGACATTGTCGAGGTACGTGGTCGTTCGTTGGAATAAGCATGACAAGTTGGGGAGTTGTGGTGTTGAGCTCGTGATTTTGTTGTCTTTGTGGAATCCGAAGCTTGTGCAGCTTGCAGTGGCGAAAGCTGTCCGCCCACCGGAAGCTGCAGCGGACGGAAGTGACGACGAGAGCTCCATACAGGGACAGGATGGGAGCCAGGATGTGGTTGCGCAGGCCGACAACGAAATCGTGGACGATAAACAAGCGACTCGTGGAACTTATCCCGATATCTGTCAGCAGATTGACCTGTGTCTCGCGTTTTTCGTGGGTGTTCCTGATCCGTTTGAACGCAGCTTGAAGGCCTTGTTGGTTTCACTGTATGACAAAGAGCGTCTAGAAGACCCTAGCCAAGAGGGTAACTCGACGAGCCCACGCATAAGCTTTCGGAAGGTCCACGGGATTGCCTCAATATTTGACGTCGTGCGGTTATTCCCGGGTGAGTTGCAGCTACGTTCGCTCTGCTTCTCGCTCCGTGCCATCACTGACAATCATAGTGCAGTACTCATATTTCCGTGCATCTGGATGCAGCGAGTGATTCGAACACGAATTCTTGGCGTTAAAACGTGGCAGTGTCTGCAGCAGCGCCGCATGCAGCTCCAACCACACCTCCCCGCTAATAGCCTTTTCCTATCCGTCGCTGACATCGTAGCAGCATCTCAAGTTCAGCTACAGCAGAAAATTAACCGGGAGGAAGGTATTCTGACACCTACCGGTGACCAAATCGATCTTGATAGAAGCACGCCATCAACCGCACTGCTCGACAAGCTCAGCAACAGAAGTGATATCAGTGTAAGCTCAAAAGCTTCCACCCCGCGCAAGGTTGTCCCATGCACGTACGTTACCTTTTCTTCCAGGTAAACCATAAAAAACAAACTAACGTTCTGTGCATGTGTCTGAAGTGGAAGTGAACCTGCAAAGTCCGACGCAGAGGCTTCATCGTATACCGTGGGAGAGCCGAACACTCTCAGATTAACTTTTGATCAGTGTTCAACCTTGGATGAAGCATGGCGGGTTTCCGCGAACCACGCACTTGCATCCGTTTACATCCAGTGTCTTCAGGAAGAGACTTCGGCGACAAGCGAGGAGCTCCAAGCAAGTTTTGAACGAATTGCCTCGCAGATTTTTGCAGGAGAGCTAAGTGGCGAGCGGGCTGAGAAGATTCGACAGCGACTCGTAAGGTTGTACGGTTATCGCTTTGCCCACTCGCTCCTGGCAAAAAGTAACGTGAGAGAGCTGAACCACGCGTCAAAAACGCCTCTGGAAGAGCGTCGTGCCAAGCAGCGCTACGCAAAGGCATGGCACGGCAGCGGCCTTGTCGAAGATAAGTTGATCTACTGGAAAGAGGTCGGTGACGTGTCGAATTCTTCTCGCTTGGATGATCAAAGGGTATTGACGTACGTTTGTGTTTATGTTGTACATGTAGTTCGAGGACCCAGTTGCCAAAAGGCCGTTCTACTACAACGTTCGGACGGGTGAATCGCGCTGGGAGAAACCTCCTAATTTTGTAGGGAAGAACAAGGCGAGACGAAGACGTAAGCCGAAAGCCCGGGAGCAACCAGGGTACCAACCGGAAAAATAAACTGTGCATATGTAGTAAAACGATAGGCATAACTTTAACCATGCTGGCAACGACCAAAACCGCACTCGGTTCTCGCTCTATTCATTACAATTACCGAGAAACCATCACTTCGTACCCTGCCAACAGAATCGCGCTAGACTCCTGCAACAAGTCGTAAATCGGACTCAGTTCAGAGTTCGTTGATGCGCTCACGCGCTGAGAGTACGCATCAAGGCATTTGGCCATTTCCTTCCAAGCCTGCTTTTCAGCTTGCAGGCTCAGGCGAGAATCCTTCAGACACGGGTACCCAAGAGGCAGCTCTTTCCACGATGGCGATAACCCTGACGCTTTGCCGCTCGAAGGCAGTGGAGTAGAGGACGGTGACGACGACTGGCCAATAGCCGCACGAGTATCCAGCCATTCAATATACTTGGAAGCCGTCCAATGTTTCATCTGGTGTGGCAATTGAAGCTCGGGTGGAGCACGGGAAGTGAGGTGGTGCCAGACGTTGCTCGGACGGATCTTGTCAATTGTAGTATCCCGAAGAATCTCACTGTTGTCTAGGAAAATCATGTGCCGGAAAGCGCGAAGTTCTTCGTACGGTGCGCCGACATTGCGCAGGGGCACAATGTTCTCCAGTCGCAGTTCCAGTTGGGCCATGTCATTTGCTAGCCGCAGCTTCCCATTCTCTGTAAGCGGACGCACTAGTGATGCGTGCCGGATGAACACCGAGATGAGGCGCTCTACAAATTCTGCAAGGCACTTGGTGGCGAATGAAGCGATCGGGAGGCGACGCAAATGCTCCTCGAGAACGACTGCGAAAGCGTTGCTAAACTCTTGCATATACTTGGAACCGCTTGTGCCCTGAGACGAACGGAGGCCACCGGTACTCCGCGGTGCTCCCCCCGAGTTGGCCACTCTGGCTACACCACTCTGATCACCGAAAGATTCATCATGCATCTTCGCGAAAATACCCTCCAGTAGCACGGCAAGAGCCTGCAGGTAAAAGCCTAGCAAGGCATATTCCAGCTCAGTGATCATTTCACGGCACGGGGCTAGATTTCTCGAGCACAGCATTTTGGCTTCTTTGAGTGTAACCACACCATTGGTGATGGAGTCGGTAGCTGATGATACTGCGGATGCTGCTCCTGTTTGATTGCCAGTTGCTGATGTTTCAATTCGGTTGCCCACCTCTTCAAGTGCATCGTTCAGCATACTCAGCACATTCATGAGTCCAACATTGTGAGCCTGGGCAGGAGTCCGTCCAAACGACGGCAATGTTACAGCGGCGGCCTTTCCTTGATGCATTATTCTCTTCACGTTAGTGCAGAACAAATTGACAGCCTTCCGCACCTGCTGAAGTGCACCATCGAGCAGCACCGGATCTTGGCCTGCCTGCTCCAACTCCGAAAAAATCGTGCGGGATAATGTTTGCATGTCACTACGACCAGGAGGCGAGGCGTGAAAGTTGGAGCTCTGAGGAAACATGAGCTGGATTGGGTTCGACATTCGGCGATATGCGCGGTCGATAAACGCATCGTACAATGGCGCCATGGAATCAAGTAGTTGTGTACGATCGGCCGCAGACCCCGCAATTGGCACCAATTCTCGCTCTGCTGGGCCATTCTCAGTCTTTGAATTCGATGAATCCGCCAGAAACGCTACACCCGCACTCTGCTTTGTTGCGGCGTACAGTTCGTTCAAAACCCGTGTGGCTTGCTCCCGCATTCGAGGGTACTCGGCGATCAGCACAGATTTCACTGCCGTACTGTAGCCAAGTGTCGACGCGAACAGCTCCCTCACAATAGCACAGGTCACTTCCCAGAAAGTAGCGAAGAGGGACGGCTCGTCCGGCTCAAGTACCAGGTCCAGGTACTTCTTTCCGGATGTCGGGTCCGCCATCTTTAACAGCACGCGTTGCAGATTCCACACTTGGAGCGCGTGAACACGAATGACATCGAAAACATCCTCAAGCGCCTTCCACAGATCAGACTTCTGCACGATATTACCAGACGAGGGTCCATTACTTGAGTCTAGCCCGCTGGAGGTGTTCCCACCCGAGCGTACAAGCTTGTCTTCGGAAATGGCAGCGGAGCACTTGCGCTCGACCTCCTGAATCACGTCATTAACCGACGCTTGCGCTGTCGTAGCCAAGTCTCCCAGGTAGAAAAGGATCTGCAGCGCGTCGCCCACGTCTGCCTGGCTCAAACTCTGGATGCCGGAACGCAATGTTGCCCGCACCTCCCGCTTCAAGTTAGCGCTAAGCTTACGCATAGCTGGCAGCTTTGCTCGCACAACACTTAGCTCCTCGAAGCTCTCGTCTTGCACCAGCACCTCCATCTCCCTGATTGCGAGAGCCACCGAGGCCATCTCGTTCTGCCTCGCGTCCCCCGCAAGTCCACTCCCATTTTCCGCCACGCCCCCCGTCGACGACGCGTCAGCATGATTCAAATCCGAGCTCAACACGCGATCTGACAGCTGCTGGAAGCGCAGCACGCGCCGCACAATGTCCCCGCACTGCTCCACGTTGCGGTAGCGCTGGATCGTGTCGCGCAAGTTCTCGTGCTGCTGGCGCACCAGCGCCTGCAGCGAGTGCACCGACTGCTTGAGCTGCCCTACGGAGCTCTGTACCGACGTCACGTGGCCCTGCAGCTCGTCGACGGACCCCACCTGGTCCAGCAGCGTGGCGTGGTGCTCGCCGATGTGCTCCGAGATGACGCGGTCGATGCGCTGCACGGCGCCGTCCAGCCGCTCCACGAACTGCTCCGACTGGCTGGGCTCGTCTGGGTCGTCTCCTGCTGCCGTGAAGCTGGTGGCGGAGCTGGCGCGGCGTCGAGACGCGCCGCTGACGTCGCGTGCGGCCGAGTCGCGCGCCACGACGGCGCTGGCGATGGCGCTCACGTTGCATTCCGGGCTCAGGAACACGCCCAGCTGCGCTGCATCGGCGTCAAAGTAGCACGGAGAAGGTGTTAGATGCGCTTGCAGCGCAGAAGCTGCCACGTGAGTGCGTACCGTCGCTCTGGAGCTCGCGCACGATCGCCTCCATCTGCGTGTCGCTCGGCAGATACAATTATGCCGGGAGGGGGGATAGCATGCCTTGCAGGAGGTTTCTGGTGTGATCCACACTAGATGAGCTCCTGGCAGTTGAAGTTTTATCTTGGAGTTTGTATGCGCCGCTAGAAATCAGCGCGAGGCAACGAAGCTGCGAGCCAAGACGATCTGGGTGCGGATTCGCACGCGTGGAAGACCATCACTCTGCATTCCGCATTCTGCTCGCTAAAGCATGACGGCGGGGAAGGAGGCGGGCGCCGGCACCAAGTGCTACGTGCCGGACGACACGTACGTGTGGCTGCCGGCGCAGATCCTGCGCGAGGACAAGAGCACGGACCCCAAGCGACCCGAGAAGACGCTCGTGCTGCGCGTGTTCCCTCCGCCGGGCGACAGCGGCGCCGTCGTGGACGAGGAGCGCGTGCTGGACTTCAATGAGCCCAAGGTCAAGTCGCTGCTGCAGAGCCTGCAGCTCGAGTCGCTGCCCTACCAGAACGACAACCTGGGTCCGGACGGCATCGAGGACATGACGGCGCTCAACTACCTGCACGAGGCCGCCATCCTCTACAACGTCAAGAAGCGCTTCCTGCAGAAGCTGCCGTACACGTACACGGGGGACATCTGCATCGCCGTGAATCCATACCAGTGGCTGCCAGAGCTCTACTCGGAGCAGACGCAGTCGCAGTATCTTACGAAGGCGCGGGACGAGCTGCCGCCCCACGTGTACGCGACGTCCATGGCGTCCTACAACGACATGAAGCGCCATGAAGTGAACCAGTCCATCCTGGTGAGCGGCGAGTCGGGCGCTGGCAAGACGGAGACGACCAAGATCCTCATGAACCACTTGGCGTCGGTCGCCGGTGGGCTCAACGACTACACGATCAAGAAGATCATTGAGGTGAACCCATTGCTGGAGTACTTCGGTAACGCCAAGACCGTGAGGAACGACAACAGTAGTCGATTCGGCAAGTTCACGCAGCTGCAATTCGACAACGCCGGCACGCTGGTGGGAGCTAGATGCAGGACGTACTTGCTGGAGAAGACTCGTGTGATTTCGCACGAAGAGGCGGAACGCAACTACCACATTTTCTACCAGCTCCTGGCAGCGAGTGATAGCAAAGAGAAGTGGTTTTTGGACGACGCCAACGAGTGCTACGCGTACACGGGCGCTAACAAGACGATTAAGATCGAGGGCATGTCGGATGACAAGCATTTTGAGCGCACCAAAACGGCACTTGGACTTATCGGCGTCACGGAGGAACGCCAGGAAGTTTTGTTTGAAGTGCTCGCAGGTGTGTTGCACCTCGGACAAGTGGAGATTCAGGCGAAGAATAATAATGAAGAATCCGAAATCGTGCCGGGTGATCGAGGAGCGGTGCACGCTACCAAGCTTCTGGGTATCTCGGCGGAAGATCTGGAGAAGGCGCTGTGTTCACGACAGATTGCAGTAGCCGGAGATAAGGTTACGGCCTTTTTGAAGAAGGACAAAGCTGAAGAATGTCGCGGGGCTCTGTCAAAGGCCATTTACTCCAATGTGTTCGACTGGCTAGTCGAAACGATTAACACGTCACTGGAGAACGATAAAAAGATGCGCCACCATGTGGGTATTCTCGATATCTTTGGCTTCGAGCACTTCCAGCATAACTCCTTCGAGCAGTTTTGCATCAACTACGCCAACGAGAAACTTCAGCAGAAATTCACCCAGGATGTTTTCAAGACCGTCCAGATCGAGTATGAAGCCGAAGGTATCATCTGGAGCCACATCGACTTCGCTGATAATCAGGATGTGATTTCTGTGATCGAAGACCGTCTTGGTATCATTTCTCTGCTCAATGACGAGGTGATGCGACCCAAGGGCAACGACGAGTCTCTTGTCTCGAAGCTCTCAACTATTCACAAAGACGAACAGGACGTCATCGAGTTCCCGCGCACGTCGCGCACACAGTTCACTATCAAGCATTATGCTGGGGCAGTCACGTATGAATCGCTGGGCTTCCTTGAAAAGCACAAAGACGCACTGCTGCCTGACCTGTCCGACCTGATGCGAGGGTCGTCCAAGGAGTTCCTCAGGACAATATTCGCTGAAAAAATTGCCAGTCCTTCTGCCACGCGGAAGAAGAGCAATAGCAATGCCCGGGGTCTTGGTGGTCGAGCTGCGGGAGGCGCACTAACCGTAGCAAACGTTGGCACCCAATTCAAGGACAACCTCAACGAGCTCATGACCAGTATCCGGCAAACGAAGGTGCACTACGTTCGCTGCATTAAGCCCAACAAGAACAAGAGTCCAAGCGAAATGGATCAGCTGATGGTGGTGTTGCAACTACGATGTGCTGGTGTGATCGAGGCGATCCGCATTTCGCGCGTTGCTTATCCGAACAGACTGCTGCTAGAGGAATTGGTCGATAAGTTCTGGATTTTCGACGTGCAGCACCGGAATACCGATGTCCCTGTCAAAAAGAGGTGCGAGGCGCTGATGAAAAAGATGGAATTGTCCTCGCCGGAGCAATACCAGATTGGACTTTCGCGCATTTACTTCCGGTATGGAATTCTGGAGCAAATGGAGGACAAAAAAGCGGCGAGGTTGGATCTCCAAGCCCGGCACTTGCAGCACTACATGCGTGGATTTTCTTGCAGACTCCGCTATCTCCGCAAGCTGCAAGCAATTGTCAAGTTACAGGTATGGATGAACCTATCGATTTACATGGTCTGGAAGCTTTATCTAACTGTTCGCATAACGCTTGCGCTTCTGAATTCAGTCGGTTGCTCGGTGCGTCATTATGATGAATCGGTACCAATCGTTCAAGAGTGCAGTGATTGCCCTTCAAGCACACTGGCGTGGGTACCAGGGTCGTTGCATCGCACTTGAGGCAAAGAAAAACAAGAGCGCGATCATTATCCAGAAATATGCTCGTCGCTTTGTCAAACGGTAAGCGAGCAATTTCTGCTGAGGTACTCAACAATCCCGCGTGTGGCTGAGTTTCTGTTGTTGTTGTCTGTGCTGCGCAGTAAGCAGTTTAAGGATGAGCGGAAGGGTGCTGTGAAGATCCAAGCGTTCTTGCGCATGAAGTACGAGCGACCAAAGTTTATGAAGGCTCTTCAGGAGAAGAAGCAGCAAGCTGACATGGAGTACCAGTTAAGCAAGCTGCAGGAGCGTCTGCATGATGAGCAGCGACGAAATGCTGAGCTCAAAAAGGATCGGTTGTCCACGTCATCTAATGACAGCCAGCTCTACGCAGAGACCAATGGGACACGGTCTCGCGGGCATTCCACAGCTCACATGTGGATGGCCGATGCCGATGGCATCATCAACCGGCTTAACGAAGAGGCGGGTCGTCTGCGCAAAGAAAACGAAGAGCAGCGTGCACTGACAGCGCAGCTGAAAAGTGAGATCGAAAAACTCAAGTTTGACCAAACGGTTCTTACGGGGAACTTTCAAGTTAAAATCCGCGGCTTCCAAGATACGGTAAGCTCTTCGGATTATGAGTAATCTCTCCTTGCAGTTTTGCTAATGATTGCTTGACTAAATGTGCAGATTCGAGAGAAAGATAAGAAGCTCGAGGCGGTGGAACGCGAATGCGTAAAGCTTCGTGAACTTGTAGGCTCTGATCCGATGCTCTCAAGCCAAAGATCTACGCGAAAGGACCGCCGATCCGTCTTCCGAAGATTGGGATCCAAGAAGGAGTTTGACGATGGTTTCGATCATGGAGATGCTAGCCGAGCCTCAACAGCCATGCAGGCAGCCCTCACTCAGAAAACAGCAGAAACGGCGCAGTTCCTTCGGCAGTCTGCGCAACGTATGTCGCGTGCCTCATTGTGGCGCCACAACAGTGGTGGCGACAGCGACAACGAGAATCGTTATTCTGGAAGTGACATGGGCGACTCCGCCGGTCGGCCGTCGCTTCTGCAAGAGGTCAGTGCTGCTGGTGCTGGCGCTATGGAGTCTTTGAAGAATCGACTCACCGCCGTGAAGGATAAGTATTACGGCGAGGAAGGATTATCCGCTGCATCCCGCCAGAATGCTGAACTGCGGAGAGCTTCTGCAGCAAGAGTGTCCTTCAACTTGGACGCACTGCCCCTTCCTCCTGGTTGGGAGGCTCGGTTGTCCCGCTCGAAGGGCAAGATGTATTACTGTAACCCGACCTTGCGAATTACGCAATGGGACCACCCGGCCATCGAGCCAACCAAAGGGAAAAAGCAAGCAGCTGCAGCTGTACAGCGCGCGAAAAGGTAAGAAAGTGTTGTGCTGCACCCAGTAGGTGTTCAATGCTGACTATGCGTGCACTACTTGTGTGGTACAGGAGCGGAACAACCGTGGGAAGCCCCCCGCGCGACTCAATAGGTAGGCTAGTGCCCTGAGCGAATATTCCTTCACGGTTATACGTGCTCACAGTCGCAATCAACTTTGTGCATTGCTGCAGACGGCGTACTCACGATGGAGGGTCAAATCTAGGCACTGCCAGCTGAAAAACAAGGCTGAGGGAAGTACAAGGACAGCGGCCTGTCAGCGCGAGCGAAAGTCTGCCTTGATCGGGTTATTCGGCTGGGCAACACTACTGTCCGTGTGGGCGGGATCCGTCGTATGCGGTGTAGGCATCGCTCTGAAGACCACCTTGCTGACTCCGTGCTACGTACTCTTTTTCGTAGCATCCCTGGCACAAATACGTGTCGTCTTGAGAGTTCCACACTGCGGCAAACGCTGTGGTAGAAGCATTGGTGCAGCAAGGCTCACAGAATTTGCAGTCGTCAGGATTAGCCCAGCTCTGTTCCATTCGCCGGGGATTGTAGAAAAATTGTTCACCTAGCAGAGATTAAACACCACAAAATGTTAGTGGCGCCAAACAAGGCACAGCACTTTGCACATTCGACCATTTACCAAGCACATCGTCCGTCATGATCACCCAACAGTCTTCGTACTTCAGCTCGTCTGAGCCTAACCCACTTGACTTCTGACTCGTGACTTTCCCCGTCAAGGTGTTTCGATACCTTGGCGCATGAGTTTCAGTGTCGAATTCCTTCACATACAGCTCTGCAAGCATTCGACGTAGTAACTTGCGTGCTGCGAACATTCGAAACACGCACTGAATGCTCAGAGCGCTCTTCTGGCGAGCTGCACGCTCCTCGGCATTTTCAGCAAGCTGGAGCAATGCAGACAAAGTTAAGCAAGCGACCCTCATCGAGACTTCACAAAAGACCACGTACCAAACGTTCTTCCTCATCGCTATCCAGCTTTTGCAAGAAGTCCGATTCCGCCTGTAACCAATTGCTCTCCGTCTGCACAGCACAAACGCAACAGCACATTAGAAACTCTAGCTAGACACTGAATGCAGCATCATCGTTTGGCTGCGTACTTTGCGTCGTTCGTCCTCGGTTTCTTCCGCCATAACCTCATGCTGCGCCCGTTCAATGACTTCTCGCTTTGGAATCACGACTCCGTTAGACTTGTACTTCGCTGTAAGTTGCTTCGAGCGTTCTTTGACGCGTTGATGGAGCTGCGCATGCATTTTTTCCCACTCGCCTTGGACCTCCTCGAGTTGCAGTAACTGCTCAACCAGCTTGCCACGCTTCCCAACTTGCTCCGCTATCGTGTTTTCCCACTGGGACTTCAAACGCTCGTAGCTTTCTTTCTCCTGAAGCTTGAGAGCCTCCTTTCGCGCCACTTTCTCGGCCTTGAAAACTTCCCACTCCCGCTGTCGACGTCGATGTACTATCTTCTGCTTCTCGGTATCGTCGATGCGGCGACGTTGTTCCTTGTACTCAGCCTCTTCACGCAGTTTATCGTACTTCTCCGTCACTTTGCGTCGGTGACGTGCTGCTTGTTGTGCTGCATCCTCTGATAGTCTCAGCATCTCCAACTCGATTCGCTGTTTTGCCTCCTCCTCTTGAAGTTGTCGAGCTCTGCGTTTGTCAGCGACAATTGTCCGGAATAGGCGCTGCAAACGCCGAGCCATCTCCCCACGGACGAACTCGCGGAATGCCTCACGTTCCCGCTGCATTGCCGCCATCTCACGATAGTAATAGGCCAAAAGTCTCTGTCGTGCTCGGATTCTCCCCAACCGGCCGCGATAAACGCGCTGGATACGAATGGCTAGGAGGTTTTGACGCCGCAGCTTTCGAAGATGTCTCGTGAAATGAGCTCGCATGCGAAAGGCACCTTGCACGGCTAGGACAGCTTGTATCTTTCGCCATGCCTCTTCAGCTCGCATTCGTCCGCGCATGCCGCGAAAAACGCGCTGAATCTCCAGTGCTGCGATACTTGCTAGTGCGTGTCGACGTAGTGCCCCAAAAGCAGCGCGTTGCTTGATTCGTGCCGTAATTGTGTATGCAAAAGTCATTGTCTCTCTAGCTGTCTTGCGATCTCTGGCATATTGCGCCCACGTGTGGAAGCACAACCGCGTGACTTTGGTCTCATTGTAGTAGCGCAGACGTCGCAAAACCCGCCTGTTGTGCTCCCGCCTTCGCGCACGATACACGAAGTCGCGGTACACAGGAATGCTCAGCTCATCTATGACACTTGTGTGTGGCGTCATTTGGTGATTTACCAACGTTCGTAGCGGCGGGAGCTGCAGCAATCGCTTGAACACCCGGAAAGTAATTCTTGATGACGATATAGCGGAAATAAAGCTGGGGGAGGACAGTGAAAGCGGCGTTGATCGGATTGACGGCAGCATACCGAGTGCAGCTCGAAGCTTGGATAAAGCACCGCAGGTAATGCAAGTCGGTGAGTGAGTAATGAGATCGCATCGGAGCAGACTGTGAAATGGCTTACCCTGTCGGAGACTAGATGCGAAGCAGCAGGGTTTCGCATCGCGTGAGTGAACATCAGCGTCACGTCGTCCGCGTCAATTGCGTCCGAGTCGTTTTGCTCCAGGCAGCCACTCGAGGAAAACACGCTAAACGCCCAGATCAAATGCTCCCGCATCGTCAGCAGAGGTTCCTGAAACATCCTGCAGTCAAATGGCTAACGAGTCAAAGATGCAAGATTCATCATCACACCAGATGAAGCACCCAAGCATTACCTGAGTGCGATGAGCAGAGTTCTCCAATTTAGCACAGGTACGTTGTCAACAGATCGCTCGCAGCAGAACTGGAGCTTTTCCAAGTGGCGGTCGAGGGCCAACCGCGCAGCCGTCCTTACGCTGTCTTGGTCTTCGCCATTATTATCTTGGCCCGAGCTTATATCTCGCTTCCCTTTACGGCCATCCCCAGTCGTCTTTGTTTCACGGCGACGATGGGTCATTGCTACTGCTGGAATGCCAAAGATTTGGCGGACGACACTCGTAAACCGTGCCTTCGTAACGAGGTGGTGTGGGAATGCGCGAAAGAAGCCCTCGTAGAGAGCTCGGTCATCGCCCGCCAGACGAATACCGTGGAAGCATGGCGCCGACATGAGCTTCATCTACAGTAGAGTACCAAAGTATGTTTAAGCGCGCCATTGCCAACCTACTTAACCCAAAGTGAGGCACACTCACGTACCAGTTGCAATAATTCTCTCCACCTCTTGGTCTGGAAGGCTTCGAGCGCTGCGTATCCGGGCGTGGTTACTTGTGCCGGCAATTCTGCAATGACCCACGGTGCATCTTCCCGCTGCTCAATTAGCTGGCGCCTTAGAGCTTCTCTCTTCTTTCGGTCACTGATGTTGCGCTCCGATAACGGGTCCGACTCGGCGTCATCCGACTCGCCCTCCCTCGACGATGCCAATATTCGAGACTCAAGGCCTTCTAGCTGTGCGTCGAAAGAGGCAATTGCCTGCTGATCGGCGTCTTTATCCTCGTCCTTTTTGTCATGAGGAGTAGGTGCCGCGTTTGCTACGCCGTCGTCGGCCAGCGGGTCCATCAAGGCGTCCGCGACCGCTTCAGCAACACCGTTCGGCCTGCGTCTCTTGAAGTGGACGCACCATATCTGGAGTCGAGTCTGACCCCTACGGAAACTTGGCACCAGTAAATTTCATCTGCCGAGATAAAAGGCTTGCCATCGATGTTTAGCAGGCAGACGCAATCATGTCCTCTGTATGAGTCGCAACGCAGGAAGGGGGCAACGCTGGGTATCAGATGGACTTTAGTCTTGCCAACTCAGACTTCATAATTTACTTGTGCACTGCAAGTGCGTCTCTCACCACTCAGCCAGCCTTCACACTTGCGGTAGCCGCATCTAAGGAATAAGGTGGGGGGGGCTCATTCAAAGTTTGCCTACGACATGGACGTGTCCTCGGGGCTGATCAAAGCGTCGACGAATGCCTTATCGCCCGAGCCACTCTCGATCATGTGCTGGATCGACAGGAACCCGTCGCCGTTCATGCGAAGAAACGTCTCGTTGGAGTGCGCCAGCGCCTTGAACGCCTGCTGCAGCACCGCAACGTGGAACGTAGCAGCGCAGCTCCCGGGGTAGTCGCCGTCACTCGCCGACGCGCACGAGAACTCGATAAACGCAGAGGACGTCGGCGCGAAGTCGATCTCGCACGACCCCGTCTCGGACGTGGCGCTTAAACTCAGGCACTTGGCCTCCGACGTATCGTCGGGGCTCCTGCTGTCTGCGTCGGCCATGGCTATCGTCACGCTCGCGGCACTCGGCAGGTCGTAGAGCTCGGCGAACGCGTCTCGCAGCGGCTCGGACTGCATGATGCAGCGAGCCACCACGGCCGACTGCTCGAAGGCGCTCTCGAACTCCAGCTGACCCATGTCGCCGCCCTCGTGCTCCAGCACCTGCATCGAGCACTCGCACATGACGCCGCTGTCCTCCACGACCAACAGCAGACTGGCGCTCTACACACAAGACACCACTGTCAGCAACTGGCTCGCTCCGTCCACTCTACCCCTCCGTTCTACCTCGTCCTACCTCTGGCTCGTAGGTCATCCGCAGCGACGTCGTGGGCAGCGCCGCGGGCCCAAACATGGACAGACACTCGATCAGCAGGCTCACGTTGAGCGCGAAGCTCAGCTGCACGTCGTCCTCGTCGTCGGCGAACTCGTCGTCCTGCGGCTGCTCCGCGCCGAACTTGTAGCTCTCGAACAGCTCGCGGCCGATGGACGTCTTGATCTGCAGCGACTTGCCCTTGGAGTGCCCCGTGAACAGCAGGCCGCGCCGGTCCACGTCGCAGCGCACGCGCTGGTCGCGCCTGCCGTGCGCCAGACAGCTCAGCAGCGTCACCAGTACTTTGACGCTCTCGGTGGTGCACGTGAGCGTCGGCAGCGGCGCCGCCGCGCTCATGGCGGCGCTGGCGCCGACCACGTCCTCGTCGTCGCTACTCCACGCCATTGTTCGTCTGTTGATATGATTTTCCTGGGTTTTGATTGGTCAGAAGTATAATCATGTTGTCGGATACAACAAGGTCAGTCCACGTGTTGAATTGAAATGAGCACGTTGGTCATTTGGATCCGTGGCTCCTCCTATCCAGAGTGGAGACCTGCACTTCCTTGATCGCTTCGATCCACATCACTAAATTTGCATCTGTCACGTCCTCTTCGGTGATCGTGCCCCCCGTCGGCTTTGAGCTACACACAGTCCATCAGGATTGTGTCAATTTACGACTGATTAACCGCGTGCTTGGCACACCGAAGGCTTCATATAGGGGGTTTCTATCCGATGTCATTGACACGTACGAGATACAAACACTTGGCAGGCGGGCGAGGGCGAGGGCGATACGCGTCTCGCATTGCAGATGCGTCCTCCCTTGATTGGTGCTAACTTATATAGCGCTTGACTACAGCGTGTTTTCTCTTGGGAGTTTGATCCTCAAGGAGTCACGGTGGCAAATTGCCACCAAAGGATGCATTGCCAGTGGCAATGGATCCTTTGGGCGCCGATAAACTTTTTGGGTTGCTGTGGCGGAGACTTGAAGTTCTAGAAACTTGTTCACACCAAAAAAGGCAACAATTTGACCATCACTCTGCTAGTTGAAGCAGCAGCGCAGACACGCCTCCATTTGTTTGCTGCGCTGCCCAAATCAAATCACAGGCCTCGCGACCAGACTGTCTCGAGCAGATCAGACCCCTGACCGCCACCGGTTCAACAGCAACAGAGGGTGGAGGGTGGAGCGGAGGAATTCGATCCATCACGCTCGGTGTGTGGATTGACTCGCAAACAGAACTCACTCGCTGGCCGCATTTTGAGCGTGTTCGCCCGGCAAGCTGCAGCGTGTCCTGGCGTTTATTTTCCGCGTGTCAGCCAGCTCCTTGCCATTTCGCTGCTCCTCGATGGCGAGAACGTCATCGCGAGATCGGTGGCTGCAGCTCGCAAAGCGGAGCCACTGCAGACATCCGGGCCGTAGCGCGGAGGATCTGCCCGCAAAGGGCGGCCACTTTGGCCGGTCTTGCGCTGAGTGATCCGCCTATGCTGCGGTGCCAGTGACACCCGGCGTGCCAGCGACGGAGCATTACCACCGGCGACATACTGAGTCCAAGTCACATCGCCTTGAAAAGTTGGCCCTATTAGTGCGCGCACCTGGCAGCTCCGAATGTATCGGAGAAGGGCCACGGCCATGGAGAAGATGGAGCCGCTCGGCGGGGGCGAAGTCGTCGCGCTCATGGCCAGTCCCCAAGTCTCCGCGTACGGGCCCGTGACGCACAGCGCCGCGTCCTCCACCACGCACTCCGAAGTCGACGACCCCGAGACGGCGTCGCTGCTGTCGCAACCGCTGCTAAGCTCCAGCCCCAGCTCCACCAAGTCCGCCAGCATGAAGAAGATCGGGAAGCAGGGCGCCATCGTGCTGCTCTGCTGCATCAACCTGCTCAACTACATCGACCGCGGCATCATCCCGGGCGCCCCCGAGAAGTTCAACCAGTTCATCACGGACACGCTGGGCGTGAGCGTGCTCAACCAGTCGCTGTACTTCGGCCTGCTCACGTCGGCCTTCATCGCCAGTTACTCCATCTTTTCCATGATCTTCGGCTACTACGCGCTCACGCACCGGCCCTTCCGCATCATCGCGCTGGGCATGACCGTCTGGGTCGTGGCCGTCGTCATCTGCGGCGCCGCGCAGGCCACCGAGAGCTACTACGTGCTGATCATCGGTCGGCTGGTCAGCGGTGTGGGCGAGGCCTCGTTCCAGTGCACGGCCACGCCCTTCATCAACCGCTTTGCGCCCCCGGAGAAGCGCTCGCTGTACTTGGGCATCTACCTGGCCTCGATCACCGTGGGTACGGCCGTCGGCTACATCTACGGCTCCATCTTCGCCAGCTCCGGACTGGGCTGGGCCGGCGCGTACTACATGGAAGGTGTCATTATGGTCGGGTTCGTGGTCTGCTGCCTCACGATCATCCCGAACGAGCTGAACCAGGTCCCCGCCAAGGAGGTGGACCCCGAAGAGCTGGAGGACAAGAGGGATGTGTCGGCCGTGCCCATTACCCCGGGCGATGACGAAAAGGCCGACGCGACGGCGTTCATGGAGGACAAGGGCCGCGGTCTGCCCATGCCCAAGCCGTCGTTCTTTACGGAATGGTGGATCATCTTCAGCAACCTGCCGTTCATGCTCATCATCCTCGGACACGCGGCGTACACGTTCTCGCTGGCGGCCATGAGCACCTTCAGTCCTGCTATCTTCATCGGTCTGGGACTCTTCGAGAGCGAGACGACCGTGTCGTTCATCTTCGGTGGACTTGTGGCCATTACCGGCACCATCGGTACGCCCCTGGGAGGTATGCTGGTCGACTGGCTCGCCAAGAAGAAGCCCGAGGAGATCGGCCGCCGCTGCGTGATCTCCGTGAAGGCGCTGTTCTACTTCATGCTCGCCGCGGTCGTGTTTGGACTCATTATGGTGGCCTTCGCTAGCACCAAGATGCTGTGCCTGATCTTCCTCACGCTGTGCCTCTTCTTTATGTGCGCGCTGTCCGTGCCCGAGACAATTGCCGTGCTCGAGCTCTTCCCCAAGTCGCGCCAGTCGATGGCCGTCGCGGCGAACACGCTGATCATCCACGCGCTGGGAGATGTTCCGTCCCCTATCATCCTGGGCGCTATCAAGGACGCGTGGGCTCCTCACTGTGGCACGGTGGAGATTGACGGCGAGGCCAAGCTCAACCCTGACTGCTCGCAGGACCGCTCCGGTCTTCGCGACGTTCTGATGTTTGCCGTGGTTTGGCTCGGCTGGGGCGTGATGTTCTGGGGCGCGTCGATGATCGTGGTCAAGCGGAGACAACAGGAGGAGAAGCGTCGCGCGGCCCGAGCTGGTTTGATCGACGGCTCATTTTAAGCTGCTCTACTGTACACAGACCCGAGCCACAACGCGATGGTCTGCTGTTGACATCAGGCAATCCGAATCCGACTAGGAGCTAGAAAAACTAACTGTAAATAGGAGTTCATCAGACTCTGAGCTTTCCCACAGCTTGAGCACCTCCGCTGAACGCACACGCTACAATAGCGATCTTTTTCATCTGTATTGTTTCCTTATCGCCTCTACGCCAGAAAACCAACCTGCCGACCTACTCCGCCCACTTCACACCAAAACAACGACAGAATTGAAGCGGGATGGTCCTCTTCTGTGCTTACTGTAAGTTTGTCCGACACCTACAAGTTCTTGCGATGCAGGATGGAAGCTCCATACTCCTCATACTCGCTCTTGGTGATCCACATGTTCTTGAACGTCGCGAGCGAAGCCAAAATGGAGCCACCGATCCACGTCGAGTAGATGCGCGTGGGCGGTGCCGAGATCCGAATCTTAATATCCTTGGGCGCTTTCTTGCGCACCTCGGCGAGCAGGCGGTCGCCAAAGCCCGGGAAGAGCGTCGAGCCTCCGGAGAGGATTATCTGCGAGAATAGCGTCTTGCGCAGGTCCAGGTCCGACTTCATAATGGCCTGCACCAGACACTCGTGCACTCCGCGCGCCTCCGAGCCGATGATCTCCGGTCGGAACAACACTTCCGGAGCACGGAACTTCTCTGGGCCGATCTACGCAAAGCGGTACAGCGTTAGAATACCCACCAAATCCCAGACAAGACTATCAACACTACTGCAGAACTCACGTTGAGCAGCGTGCCGTCCGGCAGGTAGTACGCCGAGGTGTCGTCTCCTGACGCGCCGGCCGGCTTGGTCTTGGCGCTGAGCATGTCCTTGACGGCGAGCGCCGACTTCTCGGCCTCGAGCTGCTCCTCCTTGGTGGGGTTGAAGGCCACGTAGCACAGCTTCTCCTTGATCTCGCGGACCACCTCCCGCTCCGCCGACGTCTGGAAGTTGTAGCCCGCGCGGCGCAGCAGCAGCTGCAGGTGGCGCGTGACGTCGCGGCCGGCGATGTCCATCCTGGTGATGGCGTGCGGCAGCGTGAAGCCCTCGTAGACCGGCACGACGTGCGCCACGCCGTCGCCCACGTCCAGCACGACGCCCGTGGTGCGGCCCGACGCGTACAGACTCAGCACGGCCTGGGGCGACACGAAGAGCGACGGCACGTTGAAGGCCTCGAAGAAGACCTCGCCCGCGCGCTGGCGGTTGGCCACGGGGTTCAGCGGCGCCTCCGTGAGCAGCACCGGGTGGTCCTCGCTCTGCACGTTGAGCATGTCCTTGGAGTAGACGTGCTGCCAGATGCGGTGCATGCTGTTCCAGTCCGTGACGACGCCGTGCTCCATGGCGTACTGGATCTTGAAGAGCCCGCGGTGGTGCTGCACGCGGTTGCCCACGAACACGTCGCCGCCCTCGTAGGCGCCGCCCGGCATCATGCGCGTGTGCTTGGTCGTGCCCACGAAGGACGGGAACACCACCTGCGGCGTCTCGCCGCCCGCGAAGCCCGCCTTCATGAGCCCGCTGCCATTGTCGATCACCAGCGGCTGGTTGCCCAGCACCTCCCGCGTCGCCATCTCGCTCGAGTAAGTAAGTAAGTAAGTATCTGGGGGAGCTAGGAAATCCTACTGCACCCACTTTTGGCAACGCCGTCCATGGGTCACTTCAAACGGGACAGAGCGCGCGCACTCTTGTCCCGGGCAGCCAATACAATACTGAGTACCCCGCTGCGACCGACTAGGGACGGCCATGGACGGCGCGGAGCGAGAGGTGGCGGCGCTGCTGGAGCAGGTCCAGGCCGCGGCCAGCAACGCCGAGCAGACGGAGCTCTTCCGCCACGTGCAGGAGATCGCGCAGCACCGCGACCCGTCGGGCCCGGAGCGCCGCGTGCTGCGCGGCGCTCTGCCCATGCTCGGGCAGCTCGCGCAGCTGCGCAACGCGGCGCTGGTGGCGTCGATCCTGCAGTTCGTGGCGCAGGAGGCGGCG
>JAIKVJ010003884.1:9878-23586 GCA_024679225.1 Phytophthora pisi | reverse complement strand
CACGCGAGTGTACCGGGATACGATCATCCCTTGAGAATCGTGATCGACTTTGGGGCGTCAAAGAACTTTGCGCGCCGCCAGACTGTCGCACGCAACCGCGACAAGTCGCAGCGTCGCCTACGGATCACGTGCCTTCAGGGCACGAGCCCACGGTAGTAGCCCAAACACTCGGGCACACCTCACTCAAACGCCACTACGGCATGTGACCAAGGTATACCCCTACGATATCCAATTGCTAAAAGAATATAAACCCCCTCCTTTCGCGCTTCGTCGATCCGGAGTTCACCACCTCCACGCGTCCCTCCAACACGTCGTTCCCCCTTCCCGCCGCCTTCGCTCTCTTCTCGCGCTCCACCGATCCGACGTTCACCAGTGCACCACGCTCGTCGGAATTATATCCCAACACCACCATTGCCCCGAATAGCAGCATGGCCAGCAGTCTGCTCCCTCTCCGTCGTCTCGAGCTTCGTCGATCCGGAGTTCACCACCTCGATGCGTCCCTTCAACACCTTGTTCACCCTTGTGCTTCACTTCCGTCTCGCCATACGTCATTCCAGCGATCACCACTGCACCATGCCCGTCGGAATCATATCCCAACACCACCCTTGCCTCGCAAGGCAGCATGGTCAGCAGCCTGCACTCTCTCCGCCGTCTCGCGCTTCGTCGATCCGGCGTCCACCACCTCTACGCATCCCTTCAACACCTTGTTCACCCTTGGCCACCCTTGTCCCTCACTTCTGCCTTGCACTACGTCGATCCAGTTCTCGCCGCTGCGCCACGCTCTCTTCGCTGTCTTGTGCTGCGTTGTTAGGCCATGGGTTGCTTCTGCGTTGCTTACCGTCTTGCTTAGCCTGTTTTGCCACTAGGCCGACACCCTCGTCGACCCTGGCCACCTTAAAGATGCCGTTGCTGTCGTCTTGCTCCTTCCTGGGCTCCCGAGGGAGGATTCCCCCCAGGAAGGCCAAGGACCCAGAGATCCTTGGAGGCGACCCCTGACACTTCTCCGTGACCCGTCAAATTTTGGAATCTATATACAGTGTACTATTGTCCCCAATGTCTTGCAGTTCTAATGCGTCATGAGAGGTGCGGAGGTATGGCCAACTTGATATGCCTCCCCTCTGAGCCTTATGCTACTAACTCAGGTCAGATATAGCTAAATTAGACTAACCGATCATGTAGGAGCTCTATTTTATATAAATTGGACTCAGAGATAGCACGTCAAATCGGGCGGCAAAATAGTTGAAAACCACAATCAGGGATTGGAAAAATATTGGCCAGCATTTTTTAGCGTTAGTAAGCATTGCAGTATGTATTGCAATCCACCGCGCAGTACAATACAGCATTGGTATTGCATACCTTCACCCCAATCCCGTATTGCAATCGACCGTTCGCCTGCAATACAGTATTGCAAAGCTATATTGCAATCTCACGCATCTGTTTGAAGCGATCAACTACTGTAAAAACTGTAATTATACCCCCTCCCTCTAATAGTGCCCATGAAAATCGATGTCTTGGCTGGGGACTTGCAGTAGTACCCCACCCTCAAATAAAGCCCCACCCCCGAACGTTTTCTGAAAGTTTAAGTTTGTTCTGAGTTTTTCTTTTGGATTCCAACTGTTTTGTATGATTATCTTAAAGTTTGTAAATGGCATTACCATTATCAGTGATTATTGTCAAATTAATTCTGTAAGTAAGCTTGAAAGGTCGTGGCTTTTGGAAAGAGCCCAAGAAAACGACTAAAGTCGTGGAATCCTATAACCTTTACATAAAAGTAGCTGCAAAGATGAAATCTTGATAAATTTCCTCGTCAAGATAAATAGCCTAAGCGATTCTATATTCTAAGAGTGAAACTGTTGATACTGAGAAGGTACTCGTCGGTTATGCGGATCTAACCGAGTAAGGCGGGTGAGCCAATGAGGACGTGAGAAAACGAACCAAGGGCGTAACTGTGAATGGCGTGGTTCGTGTTTAATTGCAAAAATGACCGCGAACCTGGATTATCGATATACTGAGTTCACAAAATGGTATCTGAAACTTCCGAACTCGGTAGACCGGTTTACCGGTTCTCATGTCTCAGGTTCGTTCAAGCCGTGACTAGGTCCCTGTGAGGGTTCTAAGTCCATCGCACCTTGTGATAAGTGTATGGGGAAACGCGGTTCAAGGTTGACTAATGCTATTTTTGCCCGAAGGTGTTGGAATAGGATGAACGAGGCAGACACCAACTCACTACATGTACAGTCGTATTTCATTCCTCCCCCTCTCCAGTACAAGTAGCATCGAGTCCAGCAGTTGTGGTCCACAATAACTACTACAAACTCATTAAGAAATGAATAGGGCCGTGACCACTTCAAAGGCCCCAAAAGCTCAACCGCACAAACCTAACGCAACTGATCAATTTACACATGTGTGCAGCTGCTGCCGAGGTGCTGCCCACCAACGTGCCAGCAAATGAACAATTCACGAAAGACGACCGATTCACGTCCTTGTCGTCCACGAGCGCGCGAACACCCAACATTTCCAGTTCTATTTAAATTCCGAGTGCCACATTAGTTGACGTTCATGCGGACGCAGTCGGGTCCGCATCATTCCCGACCACAGCGCTGACCGCGTGGACAGTCTCGTGCTCCGCGCTCTTGGATGCGCTTTCAGCGTCACCGTTGTCGGTTGTAAGTTCCTCGTTGTTGTTGTCCTCGTCTTCGTCGTCGCTATAATCTATCGTGAAGACGCCCACAAACTTGGAATCCTTCGTAGCATCCGCTCCGTCAGAGCCTGCTGTCACATCCTCAGGCTCCTCAAGCGCGGTACGCAGCATCTCATGCGTGGCCTCGTCGTGCTTCTCCTCTAGCTCCTCATTGGACGATCCGTGATCACTACCTCCATCCTCCGCGGTGGCTGCCTCGGAAGACGACCCGCTGTCGTTCTGCTGGCTAGAATTTGTGGATGACCGCCGCCTCCAGCACCACTTCATGTCTATCTCGGGGCTCTAGTACGGCATGTACTCGGTGTTCGTCTCGCGCCTCTAGTACGACATGTACTCGATGGCCGTCTCGGGGATCTAGTACTTCAGACAACCGGGGCTCAAGCACTTCGGATACTCCATGACCGTTTTGCGGTGCTAGTACTAAACGTATTCGGTGTCCGTCTCGGGGCTCTAGTAGTTGGTGTACTCCATGTCTGTCTCAGGGCTCAAGTACTCGGCAGATGGTAGTTCTGCCGGGGCCTGCATCAGATTGGAACCATGATAGTGGTACTTATTGGTAATGTCACGGGTCTCTACAGTAAAAAGTGTAATTACTGTGGGCCCGCTAATAGTGTTGGCGCGCAATTAGTTTGGCCCACACTACACCGTTCACACTATTTAGTCGCAAAAAGTCGTGCTTCCGTACTTTTTCGTGACACACTGCGCAACCAAATTTACCCCAGGACCTTGAAACATCACAAAGACGGCGGATTTGGACAGATCTCGTTGAGCCGAAGCCAATCATGGTCTGAGATTTCTGAAATATTGAATATTGACATCACTAAAACATTTTTAAAGTTCAACTTTTCCCCTCAAACATCGTACACCACATTTAGTCAGGGTCCTACTAATTAGCGTGAACGGTGTAATTACTAGAGGCGAAGCTTTGGTCTGGGAGGACAGTGTGATTTGCAATATATTGGTTAGTTGTATGTTGGGACTAGGCACATTTTTTCTTTTCTTTTGCTTCGCACGATGGCTGGAGGAAAGCGTAGTTTGGAGAGGCGGCGCTCATTGTATGCGCATCGCGCTGAAAAACGGCCGTGTGATGATGCATCTGGAGCTAGATCTTCTAAGCGTAGAGGAGAATTGTTGGATCAGCTTAAACAAAGTATACTGGTCAAGCAATCGTTGAGTGATGACGAATTGGCCGTGCTACGGTCGGGTGACACTTTTATGACGGCCCAAGGCTCGCGTTAGGTTATTTTCATTGCTGTGGTTCTCACCCAGATGCTTTCGTTTAAAACAACGAAAGAGTCCTGAATGGAGATGCTGTTGATCGTCTTAAGAAGACAGTCGATCGCGCCGTTGATGAAGAAGAAGTGTCACGTTGTCAAAGAGCTGTGAACAATCGTGTTGCTCGGAACAAGTCTATTTGGGCGTGTTGTTTCTGTTGTGAGATTATTTTCGATTATGAAAGCGTTGTGTACACGACTATCGAGCAGCTTCCGGACACATTCCAAGTGACCGCTGATGAAAAACGCGATCGGTATAGTGGGATTTCGGATGAAGCTCGTCGGTCACATCTGCAAGTGGTGGAAAAGGGCTCAATTTGGTATTTTTTGAATCCAGACCTCATATTGAGCAGCTCGTCAGAGTCCGAAGAGAAGTGTGAGGGAGAAGATGATCTGGTGGTGCTTTGTAAATCGTGTGCTGTAAATCCGAGGAAGAGCAAGTACAGTATTGCATCAGGGCATGATTACGGGCGACGGGGTAGCTTGGCGGAGCTAAACGACGTTGCAACCAATTGTATCAGCCTAGTTCGTCTATTTGGAATTGAAATTGCGCTGTCGGGGCGCTTTGCTCATGGCCATAGCATTTGTTTTCCGTCCGATGGACCGAATTAATGTTCACGGGAGTTGCCTCATGTTGGTGTCGACTGTCAGCCACATGTCACTTTTGTCGGACCAAAGGAGCAGTGGCGAGCAATGGCAAAATTATTTCGGCATTTGAATGAACTTCCGGTAGATGATGTATACGCGTGGCTGGATGTGCTTTCCGAGATTCATTCGTATTGGCGTGAAGAAGGTATAACGATAGATCGATCTAGCCGGCGCCGAAAGCAGCTGGAAGAGTTTGCTGCCTTGGTGGGGTCACGTGTAGTTGCATCTGAGTCGGATACTGTTGGAGATTTTGCAGATGCAGAACTTCATGAAATGTATGAAGAGGCAGATGTTTGCGAAGGCGATGGGATTATAAGTAGAAAGTCTGCTGTGCTTCGGGAGGGTGCAGATGTACTGCAGTCGAATGATGCTGGCTTGTCCAACGCAGTTGTGGATAGTTTTCTTGAAACTATTCACGCTCCTTCCGTGTCGACCTGTGACACTCAAGGTTAGTATATTCGACGATAAACTGGCGTTGGGAGTTCTTATAATGCTAATTTATGATGTGTGAAGATGCTGAGCTACAGGACAACGCAAGTCGGCCTGACGTTATACCAATAGAAAGGTCCGATACACCAATTACGGAATGGATCGCGAATGGAGAAATGCTGGCGGGAGCCGTTCCCACTTTGTTCATGACTGGAGGTGCAATGCTTCCAAAGGGATCGTTGCCAAAAGGGTTAGTTCACCACTTACTCTTCCATTACGATGGTCGATTTGAACAGAGTGCGACGTTGGTTGCTACGATGTTGTCACAATTTTTAAACCGAGTGATAAGTGATATGGTAGCACTTAGAGAGGAAGTACGGCGGGCATCGGGAGCCGAGATGCTGTGTTGAGTACGCTGGAAAATCGAAACTGAATATTATAGCTGTTAACTACAACTATCCCTTGCTATTTGCTTTGGGCTGTCGGCTACCACGAATTAATCTTGAACCGCTGCTGCTGCAGTTCACCCTTGAGGTTAACCGTGATCTAGGGTTTCGCGAGATACAGTCCAGCATCATTAGTGCTCTCTTGCTGCTAGTTTGTAATTGCCGTTGATTATCTTGATCTCGCGACAGATGTTTAATCAATTGCAGCGCCACTCTGCAGTTCAAAAAGCTGCACGGACTGGAGCGTCTCATGGGAAGCATTGCTTAAATTGACTGATCTTGCGAATAATCCAGCTTTTCTGGAGCAGTTGGAGATTGCTCGCGCAAACCCTGAGTCCAAGTTGGCGAAAAGCTTAAATGCAAAATTGTTGCGGATACTCTCTGTAGTTGGTGATAGTGGGCCCTTTTCTCCGTTTGAGCTGGCAAGTGCAAAACCAAAGATTGATGCCATGAGGATGCGGTATGACTTGGCAACTCACTGGGTAACAGTTGCTCCACCGGAACATGATGATTTAGTTATGCACCGTGTCGCGCTGTTACGTTCATCAAAGAAGTGGAATGATCCTACATCACCTTGCACAAAAGGCGATTTTTCTTGGGGTGATTTGCCACAAGCTCTACAGTCAAGTGCTAGGGCGAGGCTTGCGATATCGAATCGCTTCCCTGCTTTAGCAGTTCGCGCATTCGAAGAAACGTTGGATGTAGTGACAACTGAGTTACTTCGCTGTTCTGTAAGTAAAGATGTAAGAAATAGTCATGACTACGGTGAACGTGAGCGAGGTGTATTTTCATCAGTAGCTGGATTTGCCGCTGTTGTTGAGCCCCAGAAGTGCGGCCGGTTGCACACGCACATGACCGTATATGGATCTACGTGGAGTCCCCAGTTGCTGGTGCGGTCGGTGTGTAATGTGGAGCTGCAAAGGTTGGCAAAGGAATGGATAGATAGTACTTCGCGGACGTTTTTGTCAGATGACATTTGGCGCTGGTTCTCTCAGATTAAAAACATGGGGGACGAAATGTCATCGCATTTGCCGCGCCCAGGCGAGCTAGAACCTCCTGAGTCAGCCTCCAATTACAGCGAATTCATCACGGTTGTTCAAAAGTGCATGGTTAGGACGAATTTGCACCATCATTCCTCCACGTGTTTGAAAGGGCGACGTGGTCGCTTCATGTGCCGTCTAAATAGACCAGCCGGCATTTTTGAAGATGGAACTTGCCCAGTTGAACTGACGATTTTCCAGAATGGCGCCTTATGGAAGGGTGTACGAGGGGTTGTTGAAGCAAATGCTGTAAGCGCAGATACCAAACAGGTTATTGATGGAGGGTATGATACGGATAAGGAAGTTTACTCCGAAAACTCACGACAAATCCCGTAGTGTGGGAGCAGCATCGTCCTTCACGTGATGGTTTGGTGGTGGAGACAAGTTTGCCGCTTTCACTACTATCTCAAAGCCATACTAACGCATCTGTAATTACATGCGAAGATGCTGGTGATAGTGTTCAAGCGTACCAGCGGAATTACATGACGAAGGAAAGTAGCGGGCTCCAAAGTACGGCTTCGGTTTTTCTAGCGGCAGTGGGAGAGGTGCAGAAATATCCAAGCTCGGCGGACGACAGAGATTCACCCTTGCGACAAGCAAAACATCTTGCAAGTCGAACAGTGAATGCGTTCTCAGGAGCTCATGAATGACCGCTCAGTGTTATGATATACGCACTGCAAGGTCGCCACTCTTTTATTTCCTCAGATGTCTTCTGGTATATCTTTCCGTGGAGTTTAGTGCATTACTTGGAGAATAATAGTGATGCAGTGGGCGAAGGATCTCATCTGCCGCTAAGTGAAGAAGATGCATGCAGTGATCATGAAAACGATGGTGAAATGAATCCTCAGATTGAAATGCAGCCCGATGAAATCATAAGAGCTGTCGAAGACGATGTAAAGGACGTGCGTCGTACTATGGAAGATGTCGATCGAGAAAATATTCTTTCTGGACAGGACGTTTCAGGTGCTGACACGGGTATGAGTGGAGGAGCCCGTGCGTTCAAAGTGCAGGGGAAAACGATTTTCGTCAGTCAGGCTCAATCTTATGCTCATCGTGGTGCGCACTTCGCCGAATACTCAGCTGTTGAATTTGAATGTATCGTGGATGTCCGGCTTGTTAAAATTGAAAATGACAAAACTGGTGGAAAAGGTCGTAAGCGGCGTGTTGGATTTTCGTTCGCAGCTACACACCCATTATTTCCCCATTATGAAGGCTGCATCCGAGCCAAGTTCAAGACTCCAATGCTTGGAGGAGCTCCGCCCCCCACTTACAACTTAGCTTGCCGGAAACCTAGCTTGATGAATCCGCTAGCAAAGTACGGCCGATTATCTCTTGTGTATTACCTTGACATCGAACGATACTCACGATTTGTTGTGTTCGTTTCTGTAGGTATCTGTTGAGCACGTTTGTGCCATGGGATATTAATAGTGGCAAGCCACCGTTTGATTTTAATTTCGATGGCCTCCAAGCGTTGTGCAAGCAGTGGGATCATCATTCAGATGCTTCGTTAGTGGAGCGCCAGCGGTATCGTCTGATTTCCCACATTTTACGTCATGGCAACCAAAACAATGCTGCCGGCGACACGTATACACATTGGCGTGCTAGAAATGCTGATTGGCGGGCTGAGGAAAAAAAATCGATGAGCGAGGATATCAACCCAGAAGCGTACCGCAATAGTCCGGATTGCGATCCAGAGCAACTCGGAAGTATATCGGATACTGAAGCGCTGTTTCAGCTAACTAGAATGAGCGCTCTTGGCGCCAAGGACAGACGCTTCGAAGTTGGGGAGATCAAGAAACGCTTTTGGTCTCTTGTGCCAAATGTGTACGCACATCAAGGGTTGGATAACAGCAAGTTCTCTGATTCTGGTGGATTGAACCGAGTGATATCAGCCAACGTGTTTTAGCTCAAAGACTTGAATAGCGATGATAGCTCTCGATGCCTAGGGGATATTGCGAATGCTATTCAGCATATGATCGCCGATTCGGATGAGCGAGCATCACATGGCACAAGGCAGGATCCAGCAGTTGTTGGGAGTCAATGTGATACTTCGGTTGCGAGTGAAGATAATTTGATGAATCTTACAGAAGAGTAGCGCAATATCGTTCAATATTTAGTCCAAAACGTGGGGCACAGTGAAGCTTGCAACCGCAAACAAACAATGAGTATGCTGCATGGGGCTGCCGGAACGGGGAAATCAGTGGTAATTCGTGCGGTTGTTAAGGAGCTCGAGTCTCGTGGTGTCAGTGTAGTGGTTACATGCCCCACTGGTATTGGCGCCAGACATCTACCGCATGGACGAACTTTCCACTCAGCTTTCAAAGTAGGCCGTCAGCGTCGCAAGCATTTACCTCCGAACAAGTTGGAGCTCCTGAGACTTCTTTTTGACGAACATGTAGGAATGGTCATTATTGACGAAGTTTCGATGCTGGATATGGAGCTGTTAGTTCTGATGGACTGTCGTCTTCGGGCCTTGTACGACCCAACCAAGCCGTTTGGTGGTATTTCAATTTTGCTGGTAAGTATTGGACGTGTGTTATGGTTGGTATATACCGCGCATTTAACGAGTATACATTGCAGCTTGGCGACTTCTTCCAGCTTGACGCAGTACAAGGTGTTTCTTTGTGCAAAGTGTTATATAAAAATGATGATGCAAAGAACTGTGTGCGAGCTCGAGAATTGTTTCAGCGATTTCGAGTATTCCAGTTGAAGAATCAATTGCGTGCAGAAGGGTGCGCTCAGCACCAGGAGGTTCTCCGCGATTGTCATTCCCTCCCGTCTACGGTCCCTCAAGGAGCTCGTTGGGGTCCTGAACATGAGGACTACCACCCTATTTCGTGGAAAGTGGTGGATGCAGTAACCAGACCCTTGATCGAACAAGATCTGAGTGAAGATCCAGATTGGCTCGGTGATGGCATGCAGATCCTTGTCACGACAAATTTGGACCGGGCAGCTTTGACCCCATGTGCTGCGCTAATGCTAGCAAATTTCGAAGATAAGCTGTTGTTTAAATGGGCTCGGCGACTACACACAGATGTCCCGGATGGTATCAAAACTATGCTATATGACGAAAGTGTTCATCCATACTTTAATGGGTACTTTGTCGAAGGAGCCCCAGCTCAGATTCTTGACAACAGTAATGGAAACTTGGCATGGGGCGTCGCGAATGGAAGCCCGTGCCGGTTGCATTCAATGGCATGGGAACAGCCACAGAAGTGGAACGCCAAATCCGCCATGCATTGCGTCACAATGAACGTGTTGTAGAGCTTTCAGTGCCACCTGACTTCATCAATGTGATGCTGGTGGATTCAAATTACGAGCCGCTAAGTGGTGAGCGCTGGCCGGAAGAATTAAACCTGGAAAAACGCTGGGTTTTGGACGAACATGATAATCCCATTCACAAACAGAACATTGTCATTCCTATCGGGCTTGTGAAGACTAATGCAAAGTCTTACAAAGTGCGAGTGGGCAACACTTCGGACCAGAAGCACTTTGGATTGTATTATGAGCAACACGCGGTGGAGATGTCGCTTGTCATGACGGTTTGGAAAGCACAAGGAGCGACTATGAGCAGAGTTTTGCTTCTTCTTGAAAGTGGGAAAAACAAGTGTACGTGGGGATATGAGCATTTATATGTGGCTCTCTCTCTCTCGCGTTCGTAGTGCTAGCAAGCTGCGCTGCTTCCCGCTGTCTGCTGAGTTCAAACGAAGTGTACTGAGGCGACTCCAACCAAGTATCGACAAGGTTAAATGGCTGATGAGCATTAACGCCGACGGCTTCTGGCACCCGACGGCCGAGCCTGCCACACAGTAGGAAACTACGATTTCTATCTAATGATGACCGTTATGGTGCAACAATAAGATGTTTGCCTTCTGCTAGAACTACCTCATACCTCATGCTTATCAATATGCTCATTTCAGGCGTGACACGGCGGCCGTTCTTGCACCTCGGTCAGCTTTGTGGTCATATCGGCCAGGCTGACAACTTGCTGTGACGATCTATCGGCCGGCTATGACCAGGTACTCAAGTTATGGAGCACGAGACCTCATCTAAAACTCAACTAATTCTGTGTTGCTCAAAGTGTACATTATTACGTTGCTACGATATCATGTCACTGAGCTTACATGCATTCCAAGAACCCGCACACAGACGTCATACAACTCATAACGTTTTCCTAGCGCTTGGCGGGTTTTCAATAGGAAATTCCGCCCCGAGATGAAGCCACCCGTACAGTTATTCCTCAGGGACAATAACAATTAGCACGTCACAACTACACGGGTGATTCCGCAAGAGTTACTGGCTCCGATGGCGCTTCGTCGATGCGGCCTTTGCCGCACCATCCTTCCCTCTGCGCGCGCGCTTCCTTGGAAGATCCGAGGAGCCGGTAGTGTCCGGTACAGGCATTTCGCTCTCTCCAGACGAGGGAAACACCTCTTGGTGGCTGGCGTGCTGGACCTGGGTAGGTGCAACGTGTGCAACATCGTGGGTTGTCTGGGCCGTGCGATACCAAGCTGCTAGACGCTCTGTTCGCTCAATCGGAGGTTCCAGCAACACAGACGATGTCGACCGGGTACTAATCGTGCGGCCGTTGTAATCACTGATGCGAGCATTGGTGATTACAGCCACATGACCACTCCACGTGTCATTGACACGATCGGCATGTGAACCCCATAGCGTACAGCCAATCTCCATACCACTGGAGTCCGTCAATGCGATATCCCGCTTTCGAAGCGCCCGACCATCCAAGGTTTGAATGTCTTGGCCATCCCCCACCGATTTGACCACAGCAATTACATTGACAACCGTGTCAGACGCAGCCCGGTGGGTTCTATCTACTGGCGTGAAGGTGTACACCAGAAGGTAGACAGGGAGTGGCTGCCCATTGTATTCATCCTGAAACCACTGCTCCAACGCACCGCGCTCGTCGGGAAAATCCGGGTTGGTCATAACCGATGTCTTGGCGGTCGTTCCGATTGATCGACCTTGGAAATCGGTCAAACGCCCGCAGGTAACGATATGTTGAATAGAGCAACTCTTGGAACTCTGCACGCAAGCAAACTTTGCAGGGGTAGCGTTAGAGTTACACCAGTGCCCCGTACGGAAGCGCTGCTAACAAATGTAGGATATGGCACCACAGCACAAAATAGTGCCTGTATGCTGTAGTTCAGCACCAGCTACGAAATGAAGTTGAACCAAGGAGCGCTTGTCAACAAGGTGAGTTGAACAATGCCGGTATTTCTACAGAAAACTAAGCTGAGACAGGTAACGATAGTGATGAGAGCACGCTCGAAACTCTTCAAGCAAGCAAACTTTGCAGGAGTGAAACCCCAATGGAGATGATTTCTGCTCGTGCTTGTAGCATTATAAAATCTCAAACAACGAAAGTGTTGTAAATCATTAAGATGGTCGTGGGAGAACGAGAACGGCACGAGGTATACATAGCCAATCTCCAACTGCATTGTGGGACGGTGTTTTCGCGCAGTCTCATAAAAATACTCCGTCCCCACTGGGAGCGAACAGCGCTGAGCAATATGCCCCTCGCTACAGCAACTTGAACGTAGAACGGCTAAAGCTGGGCGTATTTGCACATACCTCCATAATACTTGTTTCCGCTACTACAACTACAAAACGATTCGCCCACTTTTCGATACGGCAGCACAAAGAAACGGGGCGAAACTATGCAAATACAGCTTTCCTGTATATGGTCTTCAAAACCCAGTTTAACTTCCATTCATTATTGATGGTGGAACCTGGGACGCTTGAGAATATGATGAGATGATGCGTATGTGACATGCACATATCAACCGTTCCATGGCCAAAAGTGGGAAGTCGTACGTACTTTCCCATAAACGTATCTTGTCGGTTGAGGCCCAGCGCACACTATTCAATATTCCCCATGGGGGCCGATCACCCAGCGGTTGCGCGCGAGCGTAAAACCGCTATTCGCGAGTTATCGCTCGGACTGCCACCTGGCTGGTTCGTCGAGGCCCGCGTCATGAACTTGGCGCCAGTGCGCACTTGGGGCAACCCCAAAGGGACTGGGAAGGTCCTCGTCATGGAACTTATGGATTCGTCCGGTGGGAGAACGCAGGCAAAGGCATTCAATGAGAGTGCTGTTCGTTTCGGAGAGCTGGTCCAGTTCGACCGTGTTTACGCGATTCGGGGTGGGTCAGTCCGCAAAGCTAACCCGGACTATGCCAACTTTTCTCACCCGTACGAGCTGCTTCTATCTCAAGATACAAGTGTCGAGGAGCTACCGAACGACGATTCAATCCTGCAAGCAGAAATGTCACAATTGAGGACCTGGTGACCCGTCTGTTGGGATCGTACGTTGATTTGATTGCGGTTGTCATCGACGTCGGTGAAGTGGATTGTGTCGTCGGCCGAAATGATAAAGTGCAGACAAAGCGAGACATTTTGCTGGTCGACACATCCAACGTTCAAGTGCTGTGCACATTGTGGAACGAATTTTCTTGTTTGCCGGTTGACGGATGGCTGCAGGAAGTGACTGCGATTCGGCGCTGATGCTTAACGGCAGCATACATGCACTATGTTGCGTTGTGGCGCTTTTTGGTATACTTGTTAGCAGCGCTTCTGTGCAACACACTGTAGTAACGCTAACACTAGTTCATTGACAAGACGGCCAACGTGTCGGCGATACCCCCGCCAATTCGTAGAAATATATACGGAACCCGCTCCCACTTCTGATACTGCTGCCTATTATAACCCTATCAATACTGTTCGCAGTATCCATGTATGTCTGATAGAGATATCCAACCACTCACGTAAGTGGTGGCATAGCTTAAGCCACTTGAATTCAGCCACAGAACCTAGTTTCAACGGTGGATATCTTGCACACATCACGTACGCCCCACATGCACCTTAAACACTGCAGAATCCTGCAGCACACCAGGCTAATGCACGCAAGCAGCAGTTGTGCCAAGAAAAACACTAGCTCTCGTCTGGGCATGTGAGACGATGATCTTTATTAAAGTTTATTATACACCTTGAAAAGAATATTTTGTTTTGGCAATTGGTGTGTTCCACATCATGTATTCGGTCGACATTCCGGAAACAACAAGTCACGAGATGTACCAACTTCGTCGTGTTACGGTAGCCATTATCTGGGGACTATGGACTCAGGCGACATTTGCCAATGAAAGTTGGGGG
>JAIKVJ010003883.1:0-23611 GCA_024679225.1 Phytophthora pisi | reverse complement strand
AGATCTATCCCTAGCTGGCGGCTGGTGGCGGGCGGCGGGCCTTGCGGCCCGCCAACCCCGGTCAAGCCCCCCCCCTTGGTCGCAGACAACACTGACTGTGCGCTCTGGTCGATGAAACAGACCATGAAGATATACAAGGTACTCCTTAAAGGATTTTCTACTCGACCTTGGAACAACCACCTACAACCATCTCCAGTTCCTGGTCAGGCAACATGCCTGACCAGTAATGGTTGTTGTTAGTTCATCATATAGCGCAGTATGATACCGCGCCGGTTTAGCGACCGTTTTGTCCATCCGTTACGAGCGAGCCTCGTACGTCCGGGTCATTTGGAGCCTCCAAATTGGAGGTCGACGCCTGAAGCGACGGAGCCGATCCGAGGTGCTCTCCGCCCAGCACGTTTCCACTATGGCCAGCAAGAGCGAAAGCGTTCGCGTCTGTGTACGCATTCGCCCTCTCAGCACCAAGGAGGTACAAGACGGGCGCACGTACATCGTGCACGCCAACCCAGCCCAGGGCGAGATCTCGCTGTCCAATCCGGAAGCGGATGACCGAGAGCCACCCAAGAAGTTCACGTTCGACGCCGCTATTCCGCCCGAAAGCTCGCAGCAGGACGTCTACGCGCAGGCTGCCACGGACATCGTAGAGTCGGTTGTGAACGGCTTCAATGGCACCATTTTCGCCTACGGCCAGACGGGAGCCGGCAAGTCGCACACCATGGAGGGCTACTCCGAGCCACCCGAAGCCAAGGGCATCATTCCCAACTCCTTTTCGCACATCTTCGACCGCATTGCTGCCGAGGCCGACAACAAGCAGTTCATGGTGTACGCGTCGTACCTCGAGATCTACAACGAAGAGATCCGTGACCTGCTTGCGCCCGATCCAAAGAACCGCCTCGAGCTCAAGGAGACGGTGGACGCGGGCGTCTTCGTGAAAGACCTGACGTCTCGCCAAGTCGCGGCTGCTGCCGAGATTGACGCCGTCATGCAACAGGGCAAGAAGAATCGAAGCGTTGGCGCCACACTCATGAACCAAACGTCCTCTCGGTCGCACTCCATGTTCACCATAACGGTCGAAGCCTTGTCCACAGCACAAACCCAAGCCAACGGCAAACCCCACATTTGCGTGGGTAAGCTCAATCTTGTCGATCTGGCTGGTAGTGAGCGGCAGTCCAAGACGAGAGCTACTGGAGATCGAATGAAGGAGGCCACGAAGATCAACTTGAGTCTTTCAGCCTTGGGCAACGTCATCTCCGCGCTGGTGGATGGCAAGTCGCAGCATATTCCGTACCGTGATTCGAAGCTCACCCGCTTGCTGCAGGACTCACTTGGCGGTAACGCGAAGACTGTGATGATTGCCAATTGTGGTCCTGCCGATTACAACTACAACGAAACATTGTCCACGCTGCGCTACGCCAACCGCGCCAAGAACATTAAGAACAAGCCCAAAATCAATGAGGACCCCAAGGATGCCAAGATCCGGGAGTACCAGGAGAAAATCAAGGAGCTGCGCGAGGCGCTTGCTGCTCAGGAGAAAAATGGCCCCGTAATGTCCGGTGCTGAGGGTAAGGCCTTCTCGAAAGACGGTAGTGGAAGTGGCCCTGCGCCAGGTCCACAGATCGTCGAGCGCATCGTCGAGAAAACGGTGGTGAAGCGCGAAGGCGTGAGCGAAGAAGTGCTACGCAAGCTGGAGGAGGATGCTCGACGCGAGAAACGCGAGCTAAAGCAGAAGGCCCAGGAAGAAATGAAAGCATTGCTTGCTGCCCAGTCCCGAACGGAGGAGGAGAGAGAGCAGCTCGAGCGGGAGTTGCAGTCTCAAGCGCAGCAAAAAGAAGCAATGGCAAAGCAGAAGGACGAGATGGTGAACCAACTGCAAGCGCTTGAACACAAACTCATCTCAGGCGGACGGGTGCTAGATAAAGCTGCCAAGCAGGAGCGTCAGCTTCGCGAGGCTCAAGCACGCATTGAAGCTCAGAAACGTCAAGAGCTGCAGCTTGCGCAAGAGCTGGCTGAAAAGGAGGACTCGAACATGCTCCTCGAGGAGCAGTATGCAACCCTCCAAGAAGCCGTGGATGACAAGACCCGCAAGCTGAAAAAGCTCTGGGCTAAGCATAAGGCTGCTACGACAGAAATTGAGGATCTGAAGGCGGAGTTCCAAGCGGAGAAAGAAGACATGTTGGATACGGTGCGCGAACTCACTCGGCAGCTCAAGCTCAAGCATTTGCTGCTCAGCCACTTTGTGCCTCTGGATGAAGCCCAAAGCCTAGAGAAACGAGCTCGTTACGATGCCGACCATGACGCCTGGCAAGTTAGCCGCCTCGAGACGAAGCCTTCGTCCCTGCGTCCCAGGCGCCCGATATCGCGTCGAGGAGCACGCCGCATCGAAAGCGAATACGCACGACGCAACCGACTAATCGACCCGCTGAATGTGCGTTGGCGCAGTGACAACGTTGTGCAGCTTGACTTGGAGATGCCCGAACGACGCACTCGGGACTTCGAAGCTACGAATGGTATGGGGAATGCTCTGAGCATGAACTACTGGCTCGAACGTGTCGGCGTCGCAACGGAGGAGGACGTGGAGATCACATTTGCCAATGAAGTGGAGGTGACGCCGAGTTCATTGGCGTCTTCGAGCAGCAAGGACAGATCTCAGTCGTCGTCGAACGGAGGGGGCAAAGAGAGCAAGGAGGGGGTGAAAAAGTCGTCGAGCAGTTCAAGCGGGGCAGATGAGAAGAGCAGGAAGAGTGCAAGCAAGAGGCCCCCAACGGCGAGGTACGTGTATTGGATGTGCTTACGGCCAGTGGCAGTGGACTTACATTCTTTGGTATCTGTCTGTGTTTACAGCCGTCGTCGCCGCCGCGAGCAAATGAATGAGTAAGTTAAGGAACGAGATCGGTCATCGTTGTCTTATTTTCAAACGTAGTTCTGCAGTGTGCAGCAAATAATAAATACACTTCTCTTCCTGGCTTTGACTATTCTCAAGCTTTAACAACTATGGCATGCCAAGATTGTCTTCTACAAGCTACTAAGTTAGTACTACCTTCCAGTCCATTCGAGCGTCTTGCAGAGCAAGTCCAATGGAAGCTGGCGATGTCAAGCAAGCTCAATCGGCTCAAAAATCCAGGTAGTACCAATGCAGCAGTTCGTGGAAGTTCGCATCCTATATAATGATGCTGCTCTCGCTGCGGTTCGACCCCCTCTAACGATCTGCCGTGCGCAACTTGTCCGACAAGTCAGCCTGGTCGGGAGTGTGTTCCGGTGCTCTCAACGAGCTCTCTGCTCCGGCTGGCGTGCATGGTGTGCGCTACTCCAGGAATGGCCAGCTTCAACGCCAACGTACTGTAAGGCGCCATGTCCATAGCGCGCGAGAACATTTAGCTCGAGAATCGCCGTCGACGCAAGGCGGCGGCAAAGACGAGTTGGCGCGCTGCTTGGCCTGTAATGTCCAGCGCTGTCGAGAGCTGGCTTGACGCGTCGCTAATAGCGGGCAGGCTCGCGCGCTGCCGGCCATGTCTGTCGCTGAGAGTGCCACCGCCGCCGAGCCAGCGTTGCTGTGCGGCGCTTCAAGATCGCGCTGACTCTGGCCCGGAGCAAGCGAAAGGGCGGGGTATCCGCTCTCGCAGGTGGCTACACTGCGCTTTTGTATGGCCCGTGCGGACCCGATCTATAAGTTCTAGAAGCCGAGCGCTCGACGGGCGCAACGGGCGACAAGTTTGGGCGTAGCGCTGGCTGTGGCGCTGGCAAGGCGCTGCATCGGCTCGATGCCGACATGACTGGTGCTGGAGCGTCATGCTGTCGTGGACGCGAGGCATCGCGCCTGGCTGCGGAGTCCGAGGCCGGACTCCGAGCCTCGGACACCGTTTGTCGGCGGTCTCCGAATCGGAGATTCCGATTGGCCAGGCGCGCCCGGCGTTTATACACGCGGTTTACCGCAACGCAATGTCTAAGATGTCGGCGCCACGATTTGGGCTTGAACTTTGGCAGCGCTATCGCCGCCTATAGTGCGTGTGCAACCTCGCTGGCAACCCTCCCATACGGGCGCCTCTAGTGGCCCGCTGCAGCGTTTGTAGGGCTTGCGCCAGGGCCGCCAACGCCCTGCAACGGCCTGCTGTCGCACCACGAGCGCTTTGCCAGCGTTTCGACAGTGGATATTATAGTCGAGTGACCGGCGCCAGTGAGCTTCCAACGTTGAAGCCTGAACAGCTCACAAAGACAAGAGCTTCAACGCGGGCCCGTGTCTGGTGCAGCGAAATTTGAATGGCATTTTACAGCGCCCTTTCTTTGCACGGCGAGGCATACTGGGCGCGAAAAAGGCGCGAGTGAAAATGTTGCGGAATTTCGACCGAGACATGTTGAAGCGCGCTGCATTTTATGTGACGGAGCGATGGGCCCCCGTCCGACCTGCACCAACGAATCTCGTATTTATCCATCTCTATATTTTCCCTTCGTTAGCCCACATCATCTGCATACACAACCTTCATTAATATATACCCTAACATTAATTACGCAACTCTTGAAATCGGCTTCCGCAGGGTTCGTACCGTCGGTACCAACACTGAGAGCCTCTGCCGGTTTTGCTCTGTTGTGAGCCGAGCGGGGCTCAACGGCCTGCTCGGGCATTTCCAAAGTTGAGCCCAACCGCCGAGTCCGCGTTGTGCCCTGATTGACCAGAGGAGAGAGAGCGCGCCTCAGTTCGTGTCGCTCTTTAGCTGGAGGAGACTGCCCCGCAGCCAACCCACAAGCGCCAGCCGCCTCCCCCCCCAAGCAGCATGATTCACGCCCCGCTCGTCGTCGAGAGCTTCGCGCCCTCCGCCGCTGCCGCCGCCGCCGCCGTCCCCGCCGACGTGCTGGCCCGCTACACGCGCTGCAAGAAGCTGCGCAGCACCCTGTACGGGGAGACCGCGCTGTACCAGGACGAGGAGCTCAAGAAGCTCGTGGTGCTCAAGCGCCTGAGCATCCCGCTCCTGCAGGAAGGAGACAGCAGCAGCAGCCCCGACGCCGTCAAGGAGAACCCGCTCAGCGAGCGCGCCGTCATCCAGCTGCTGGAAGACCCCCTTATCGCGCGCGCCCCCGGGCGCGAACACGTTGTCGAGTACGAGAGAGAAGGGTTCTTCACGTGCGGAGACAGCGTCTTCGTCGCCATGGACTTCTGCGCAGGCGGAGACCTCTACGACTACGTCACCGCTAAGCCCGGCAGAAAACTTCCCGAGTCTGAGGCCCTGCCGCTTTTCGCCCAGATCGCCAAGGGACTGAGCTTCCTACACACTGTCGGTGTGGCTCACCGTGACTTGTCACTGGAGAACGTGCTGTTGAAGGACGGACAGGTGAAGATCTGCGACTTTGGCTTGAGCGCAGCTGCCAACCAGTTCTCGAGTGATCTGGTGGGCAAGTTCTACTACATGGCGCCCGAGGTGACCCAGGGCGCCGTGTACGACCCCAAGGGCGCCGACGTTTGGTCGCTTGGAGTGCTGCTCTTCATCATGCTCACGGGCTCGCCCCTGTTCGCCGACGAAGACAGCCGCGCCCCGACCCTCCGCGTGCTGAACAAGTACGGCGCGGGCAAGATCCTGGAGCTCTGGGGACTCAAGCAGCAGTTCTCCAAGTCCACGATCAACCTGCTGGCCTGCATGCTGCAGGTGCAGCCGTCCCGCCGCCTCAGCGCCGAAGAGCTGGCGCACCACCCCGTGCTGCGCGTGGCCCCGCCCGCCTGAAGAAATAGCTAGGTATTTTATCTATTACGTCGCGTGCCGCTAGTCGAGCGGCCGTCGGCATGTGCTAGCAAGTGTAGTGCAGAGAATAAATTATGGTATTTATTGACATGCAACCGAGGTGTTCATGTTCTCGTATCCGAGCCTCGGACTCCCGGCGTCTGCAGCAGCATTTGCTCAAGAACTATCAGCGACCTTTGAAGATGCAAAAGACAAGCGCCCAATGCCGAACCCACGCTCAACGATCTTGCTCGTGGCGAGCGCTTCATCGCTCTCAATGCGCAAATGGCGGTTCCTATTATCATTGCGATCGCTGCGTTACACTTCCGAGTGAAGGGCTCGATCTCGCCTTGATCAAGTGCCAAGAGCATGTTGAGACCATCTCGCTTGCTCTAGCTCCACCGAAATGGATCGCATTCGGGTACGGCTTTTTTCCGCGTGTGATTTTGCTGTTTTCCGCGTGTGGTTTTTGAGCCTAGGTTTTCCGCGTGTGCCAGGGTTGTGAATGATAACAAGTGTGTACTAAGTACTGTAGTAACAAAATATCACAGCACTGATCAACCCACACGCGGAAAACCCGCATTTCACACGCGGAAAAAAGCGCCACTCATCGCATTCATCCCGAAGGGTCGAGTCCAGGAGCTATTGTGAAGACGACGGGATGCCGGGACTCAACAACGCTGCTTGCGGTCGCACTGCGACCTGGCCCAACTTCGATGACCGACCGGAGCTGCGAACGCTGCGCGGGCGGTTCCTGCGGCGCTTGCACCTAACGCTTCTCTACGGTCTCTGGGTAATTGGCCTGCTGTTCTTTGCTGCGATGTGGGTCTTTTCGCTCTTGTGTCTAGTGCTGTGGATCTGGAGGAGAGTGACAAGCGCGGAGCCAGCTCCGATGCCCCTCGCGGCGCAAGCCTACTTGGGATTCATTGTGTTGCATGAGAGCTACCACTACGCGACGAAGCCGTCACTTCACCAATGGCCGTTCATGAGGCACTTCTTCCGCTACGTGTTCCTGCATTACCCGTACTTCCGACTCAATGTCACGGTCTTCGACGAGCGCGAGAAGGCAAAGCAGCCTAAAGATGAGTCTAACAGTGGCGATGACGACAAGTGCAACAAGGCAATCGCTAGCAAGACGATCGAAGAGAACGACCTATCACCCTCCGTGAAGCCCGACGACCGCGCGCTGTTCGCCTTCCACCCGCACGGCGTCCTCTCTAGTGGATTCGCGTTCAACGGCGCTCACCACATGAGCTTCCTGCACGCGCATTGCCGCTGGCTCGTGGCTGAAAACCTCTTCTGGTTCCCAGTCATGCGCGACCTGCTCAACTGGATGGACTTCAGCTGCGTCTCCAGAGCCACCTTCCACCGCTTCATGGCCACCGGCCAAAACGTCTGCCTGATCCCCGGCGGCTTTGAAGAAGCGACACTCTACGAGCGTGGCAAGCACCGAGTGTACATCAAGAAGCGCTTCGGATTCATCAAGCTGGCTCTGCAGCACGGGTACAAGGTGCACCCGGCCTACACGTTCGGCGAGGAGTATGCGTACCACACGTTCCCGTACCTGCTGCAGCTCCGTCTCAAGCTGAATGAGTTCAAGATCCCCGGGGTGCTCTTCTTCGGCCTCCCGCAGTGCTTCTTCCTGCCTTGCACCGACGTGGACCTCATCACCGTTGTGGGGGAGACTTTGGTGCTGCCGCGCATCGAGCAACCAACGAAAGAGGACGTTCAGAAGTACCATGCGCAGTACGTGCAAGCTCTTCAGAAGCTGTTCGACAAGTACAAGTCCGTCTACGCCGTCAACCCGGATGCGGAGCTGGAGATTTACTAAGGGTTCACCTCGATAATAATTCGCTAGAAACTGATGTAGCAAACTGCTGCTAGCAGTCGAGTTGATACACCCAAAGATTTGGCAGCCTTCAGCCTTCACTGCCTTCCAGGTCGAAGTTGAAGTACATGTAGCCATCACACAAAACTGCACACAAACACACAACTTTTGTGACCTTTCAATTGCATTCCGCATTTTCGGACAGGCCCGCGCCATGGCGCCCTCTTCCCCGCGCGGTCTCGCGCCCCCACGGGGGCGCCCACGACCTCCACCACCACGTTCATGTTCTACAGACTCAGACACTCCCATTGACACCAATTGCACCCCCTCACAGGGCCCTGCCAGCCTCCTGCCTCGCCTCGAAGCCGTGGACCGAGACGCCGCACGCCGCAAGTTCGCGCTCTACGGGCGCCAGCACGCGCACGTGGACCACATTTCCGGTACAGCACACGACTCGACCATTGTATTGCAGAGTACGCTGCTGCTGCAGGAGGACGGGCTGCTGGCGGCGAGGCTGGACGACGTCTTGTACCTGCTGGACGGGCTGCTGGCGCCCGCCAAGACGCAGCGCGGGCGCCTGGCGCAGGCCCACAGCGTCCTGGAGCTGGCGCAGCTGCTGCGGGACGTGAAGATCCTGCAGGCCGTCAAGTTGTCCAGCCAGAGACGGACGATCCAGAGCAAGATGAAGCAGTTGCTGCTGTCCAACCTAGGAGCTGCAGTAGAAGGAGAGGAGACGCAGCGAGTGGCGCTGGCTGTGCTGGTGTATTTCCTGGCTGGGAGCTCGGTGGCTGAGGAGTTCATTGATGAGAAGGTGCTGGACGCAGTGGTGCTCGCGCTCAAGCAAGAAATGGAACGTGAGGGGGACGGTAACGAAGAGAAGGTGGAGCTGGAGATGTCTGCAGTGCTACAGCCTGCACCGTCAAGGAAAACGTGCTTGAAACGGAAGCAAAGGAGGAGTTTGGGTACGACCGGAGCTGATGGGTTTGAACTGGATGAGGGGACGGCCGTGATGAGCATGCACAGCGCTATGTCGGCGAGGAGGGTCAACGCGCCAGATGACGCTTTTCGAAGCAAGTTGGGAACATTTTTGCAGAGCCGCGAACAGTTTTACGTTGAAGAGGAGCTGCAGCTTTCGACAGCCGATATTCTATGTGCTGCGTTGAGCAAGTTACTGCAAGTGGACGGTGACTCGGCGGCGAACCCTGTTTCAGATTCAAAGGTGGCTCAGCACCGGCAGGACGCACGCTCAGATTACCCCGCAGCGGACAAATTTCGACTGATTCGAGGCCGAAAACAGCAATTGGTGCGGAATGGTGGAGTTGACGTACTAGCTCACGGCCTAGCCTGGCATATCGGCGTTTTGGAGGCGCTAGCAACCTCTTCTCAGGTTGAACGGCTCTCGCTCGATTTTGCTCGCCTGCTCCATCGCTTGAGCACGCTGTTGCAAGTCTTCGACCACGTCACATTCCTGAGCCTGGACGTTCAGCAGTATATGTCACAGCGGAGAGAGCCTTTTGGTTTGCTGCTGAAGCTGACTCGCGTCCTGAGTGAGCTGACCTGGGGAAGTCGCTCGCAGAGGCGGTGGGAAGTAGAGCCTACGCGCATGTCGTTGGTCGTAGAGGTTCTGCTGTCGGGAGTGCGCGTGCTAATCAACCTGACACACCACAATGCCGAAGCAGCTAGCCACGTGTGCGCCTTAGGCGGCATGCAACTTCTCGCACACTCGTTTACAAGACTATGGGATCTAGTGAACGTGCACTCAACGGATGAGATGCGTCCTCCGAAATGGGTGGGAGTGGACAAGCGGGAGTATGACTCGTATTTGCTGCTGCTGAGCGTGATTGTCAACTGCATTGAATTCAGCGACGACAACCGCGACGCGCTGGCCGGGGCGTCCGTGCACCTTAACTGGGGGCAGGGTGGGTCCTCTCAAACCCATATCAGTGCGTGTGATCTGTTCACAAAGTTTTTCCAGATGAAAGTGGAGTCATACGTACACCTGATTGATTCGACTGATGAACAAGCTCAAGGCTCGGGTGGCACTGTTTCGATGGACGAGGAAAATGATGACTGGAGTCCTGAGGACATAATTCTCGGAGGATGCACATCGCTGCTGCTCGGATATCTGATGAAAGGTTCTTCTGCTAACAGCACAGCTATCCTGAATGCGCTACCCGATAGTTCGCCTCGACTGCTGCTACGTGCTCTCAGTGTCTTTGTGGCGCTTCACTCTCAGATTGGTGCGCTGACCCCGGAGGTAGCCCAGTCTGTGCTTCAGGTCGAAAAGATTCTCATGTCATACCACGATAGCGCGGCTGATGTGAGGACGTGTGCGATTCCGAATGGTGATCGCAACACGCTACATGAAATCGTGGAAGCATTTACGTCAAATTGTGCTGAGGTTGATATCACCTCTCAAAAGTTCCAAGACAAAGCTAAGGGGGTGTATGCACGAAAACCAGCGGATGCCCGGCCATTGAAAGACCTATGCTCCAACATTGACGACTCAGATAGCGAATCACCCTCCGATGAGATCTCAAAAGTCAAGAGACGACCAGCTCCTCAGGATCAGGGAAGCCGAACGCCAACTCGCACTCCTCCGCGTAGCCCAGGAATGAAGCTACCTGGCACCAAATCTACTGCGACGACACGTGCGGCTCAGTTAACTCCCAAGAGAACTCCAAGCGGAAGATCCCCACTAACCGCAGTGCTTGCGGACGGCACAATGTCATCACCGGCTGTGGCGCGGCTCTTGAGGCAGACTCGACAACTGGTGGAAGAGTTTGATGCCGAATTTTCTAAGCCAAGTCGCTCCTGTCTTGCCAACAAATTCAGCTTGGAGGAGGCATCTGCGCCCGAATGCGGTTCGTCCCCATTCATGACGCTCACCATGGATGTTACGTGCCGTGACAATGGCAGTGAGGGCTTGGACCTTTCCCAGGATGTTGGAGAGAAAAACAGCAGTCCCAATGAATCGGGCAAAACTACGTTGGAGGTTGGTGGCCGCATTCTATCACAATCGAAGCGGAGGAAGAAGGACGATCGAGATGCAGAATCAAATGCAAAAAGCGGCAAGAGCTGCATCTCGAACCGGGGCATCTTTGATTTTACTCCTGCACCCTCGCCACCATCAACTCCATTACGCCGGAAGAATAGCAAAGCATTGCTTCGGACGCCGACAAGGAGTGGGCTCTCCGCAGTGCTATCCGGGCAGTCACCGCTGGTGAATCTGACACCCACAAAGACGCCTTCATCGACGCCGCTGCGAGTTAAGAAGTCCGCGGAAATTTTGCTGACTCCGACCCGTTCACCTGCCACAAGTGAGTCACCAGTGTCAGCGAGTCCTCACCGACGCAAGGCGAAATCGGCTCGCGCACCGCCTCCCTCCAGCGCCAGCGCCGTATTCGACTTTACGGACTAGAACGGAGCTGGTTGCACCCAAGGCTGTGATCACTCTGCTGCCATCCCCAATTTCTGTGAAGATGCATTCGACCGAGGCGGTGCTGGTGTCAGTGCGTCTAGCTAAACTAATTTAACCTTATTTACTTTCTTAAGCGTGGCGCTCTCCGCGTCACAAGCCTTGCAGCTATTTATCTGGTTCTGAGGTTGTTGCTGGATCAGCGCCACCAAACGCACACAGGCGATTCATCTCGTGCTCCAGCAACTCCAGCGGCAAGGCAGCGTCCAGAATACTGAAGAACTCCAGCGTCTCGAAGTAAGTAGCGATGATCCAGAATGGATGGCCTTGCACGAAACCCCGCTCAGCCGTCTGACGCAGCTGACGCCCTTTGTTTTCGTAGGACTCCTGCGTGTATTGAAGCTCGGGGAAAATATGCGCGTCCCCGGTGATGTCGCCTTCGTCGGTCGGCTTTTCACGTAAGAAGAGGGTGTCTGGGTCGTCGACGTTGAGCTTTAGTGGTCGGATTCCTGATGGGAGCTCGGGGGATGTTTCAGGAGTTATGGGGCCGTGCATGCAGCGCGTGCTCTGCTGCAAGGCGACGATTTGCTGGACAAATCGAGCCAAGATGGAGTCGTGATTCCGTTGCTGAGACTTGATCCGCTGGTCTTGGGCGTCGAGATGAGTGAATGGAAGCACGTCGCCGATGATAACGCCTCGGAAATGATCAAGAGCGACTGAGTACCACAGGAATGAATCCAAAGGCTCTCGATGCAGCTGCTCTGCGCACTGCGTTTGAAGCGCCTCCACACGCTCCTGACGCAGTGTTTGCGTGGTTTCCAGGTACGCTTCGAGGTGCTGCTTGCAGAAGGTGAAAACCTCTTCTACAGACTGCTGGTTTACATCGTCGCTTAGAGTTTTGGCCCACTCGACGGCGTCGACTGTGCCTTCAAACTCCAGTTTGCGCTCGATCAAGAACCCAAGTTGTAGCTGGAATGGTGTGTTGCGGACAAACAAAACACTGGTGAGAGAGCCGCCCCGAGCCATACTCAAGAGCGAGACGTACGTAGCCCTTGGTGATGATCAGTAATGCGTGTCGCTTTGGGTATCCACCATGGCGAGTGGATCGAAAATCGTGCAGCTCAAAGGTGTCGATGCGCGTCGGAGATCCGTCACCGTCTTCTGTACACACCACAACACAACTGTTGGAAGGGAACGCCGGTGATGTTGGTACATGTAGCACGCACTACCGCGTGGGGGCTCCGTCACACTCGAGTCAGGTGCAAACTGATCTCCAGCTAACAGCCATTGGAAGAACATTCGGAGGAAGTCGCTGCGTATTGTCGAGAACACGAGCTGCTTGCTAGAGGAAGCAAACATGAAATGCCCGCCAGTTGGATAGAGCAAAAGCTTACTGAGAACGTGACGAACTCACCGGTAAAAGACGCATCGACCGATTGCTGTGTACTGCTCATGTGGAAAACCAAGTTACTCAAGTAACTGCTTCAAGCCGCTGAGCATTGGCGAATAGCATTCCAAGAGGAGATACCTTCTGTGTGGAGGTCGTGGTGTCACCAAAGGGAGAGTCCAGAACGGCCAACTTTGCCTAGGGAATTCAGAAAACACTGTCAGCTTCAGGGACCAAGCGTACCAAAAGAGCAGTACATTTTTACCATGATTTCCAACGGATAGTTGACTGCGGGTACACGCCCGTCAAAGGCGAAGTGGAGATGTGAACCGAAGCTCAAGTCTACACGAGTCAAAGTTTCAGTACTTCATCCCCTTACAGCTAACGAGTTTATGGAGACGATACCCTTGTGAATGACGCTGCAGATGCCTCGGAAGATGGTGTCTAGTTGTGCACTGAGAGTGCCCATGCTCACTGAGGATCCATCGCGCCGACGCCACTGCCCGAGCTTTGCGTCTGGGTATCCAAGAAGACTCAGGAGCAGGTCACAGCTCGAACGTGTGTAGTACTACAGCATCAGCAATTCTCCCGCTGAGTCGACTTTTACCAAACGCGCCATCCAAGACTATAGACTCCAAACCTGAACGATGGCTTCGGGGATATCCGGTGAGGTGAAGACGAGTGCGTACAAGACTTCGTAGATGTTGACGAAGCCCACAATCCCAGTGCTTCCGTTCGAGTCTCCATTCCCAAAGCGTGCGAACTTCAACGGTTCACCACAAAGCGACGTTGTGGCTCCAACCGCAGCCGCCAACACCCCTCGGAGGTCCAGCCAATGGGTCGTATTTGTCCTAGACGTTGTCGAGAAGCAACCGACCGTACCGCTGGAGTGCACGTAGTGGTAGAGCATGTTGTCCTCGCCCTCCTTCTCGGTCGTGTCCAGAAGCAGCACCTCCATCGTAAAAAGATCCGTGAGCCGACACCAGCGGCGGTTCACAGAGACTCAAGGACCAAAATGGTGATTCATGACCAAGTGGACTGGCGGGCCCTCGAAGACTCGTTGGCTTTGGACGTGAGTCTCGTCGAGTCCGTCTTCTACGGCCTCTCCAAGGAATACGACAAGCGGCAGCGCGAGCGCGAGCGTCGTCTAAGCGGACACCACCCAGCATCTAACGTCAATAGCAATAACGATGATGAAGAGGATCGACACGACCAGGTTAGCACTAACCAGCTGGATGAAGCCATGTTCGCCAAGGCGGACGTACTGTTGGCGCTGGAAAACACTGATGGGTACCTGACCAAACGCCCGTGGCTGCGCGTTCTGCATACTCGACTTGCTTGCGTGTCATTCGAGAAGGAGGGGGCGAGTCTGCAAGGCTTCGTTCGTCATCGACAACGCGATCGCACTGTGTGCCTGCGGGACGTTCGACGCCGCCTTGAAGTCATCTACGCTGATGCGAAGCTCTCGATGGCTGTGGAGGAGAAGCACAAGCGCTTTCTGGCCCAGGCGCGCGCGGTGTCCCTGTGGTGTGTGCGCGACCCCAAGTGTCTGCATCCGTCGCCAGCTCGACAGCTTTACGGCGTTCACGTGCTGCCCCCACGCCCCATAACGGAGGCAGAGCTTCAAGCTCAGCGCGACTGCGTGGCAAGTCACGCCCGTGCGGTTGTCAATGCTGCGGTGGGTATTGTGATGGACAAGCTGCTAGCCCCTTACGCTCGACCGAAGACAAGTGCGAGTGCTGGAGGACGCACAGCTCGGCGCGCACTGCTTACGGAGGATGCGACTAGAATAAGCTCCACACAGCGTCAAGCAAGAGCGAAACGCGAGCAAGCTGAGCGTGATACCCTGCTGAAGGCTTTGAGACTGGAACTACTAGCCCCCACTGCAGAGCTCGCTTCATCGCACAAGACGGCCGGTGCTGAGGTGGAGACGAAGAAGAAGAAGGACGAAATACCTCGAGTGATGATGCAGTTGGCGACCGTGGAAGCCCAGGGCGATACCCGTCTGGCCCGCAAGTTGCTTGACCACCCCATCGTACAGTCAGGCTTTCGTCGAGCTGCCGAGCAAGCCAAGCGTCTTGGGATCACCAGCCAGACCTGGGAGGTGGTCAAGCTGTGGCGGGATCTCTATCGCACGTCGACGATGCAGGCACTTGGGAATATGTAAGCGAAGAAGAGCAGCAAAACTTTTTCATTAACAACGCGAAGGCTAGGACGAGGCTTCTTCAAGGCTTGTCTGAGCTGTCGTGAGAGCTGAGCGTCCGTCATCTGCCGTGAAATTGACGTCTAGATCGCCTCTGGTCAAGAGATACCTTACCACACTCACGTGTCGATGCTCGCAGGCTGCCATCAAGAGTGATCGACCTAGTGGCCGCTGGGTCTCAGCTTCGTCGAGGGTGCCAACCGCTTCGACAGCGTTGACCGAGACGTCGCACTCCTCGATGTAGAACCGCATCTTGGACACGTCTCCGAGTTTACAGGCAGCGAAGAGGTTCCGTTCGAGTTGTGGATGCAGAGCCATCGTCGCGGAACCGGCGGATGTCGCCGTTGATCGACTAACGTTAGCGGTTGAGTCGGAGGCTGCACCTGCTCCTGCTCCTGCTCCTGCTCCCTTTGGGCTGCTGACTACGTCTTGCAGCCACTTGCGTCGGATTTCTTGGAAGCAAGCGTCGTGGCCACGGAGCAGCGCAACTCGCCACGCAGTACGATCGTGATCGTCCTTCACCGACACATCGGCACCAAACGCTAATAGCCGCGTGACGGCGCGAAGATTTCCTCGTGCTGCAGCGATATGAAGCGGTGTGAAGCCCAAAAAGTCCTTCGCTTCAAGAGGAGCGTGGGGGGCCTTGGCTAGCAGAGTCTCCAGAACAGCCATTGCGTGTTCGGCTTCGTCATCGGCGTCTGCAAACGCACTCCGATAGCCATGGACATGGTGGCGAGTCCAAGGGAATATTTCTCCGGGTTGCACGACCTCGATGCCGACGAGAAGAGCTTCATGGATAGCTGTACGCTTAGTCCATTCGTCGCGCTCGGCTCCAGTGAAAGCTTGAGGGAAAAGCTGCAGTAGCTTGGCCACTACCGTCTCCAGACCTCGTCGTGCTGCTTCATGCAGAAGAGTGCGTCTTCGTCCAGGCAGCACGTGGTCCTTGAACAATGGCGTCGTCATTGCGAGCAGATACACAGCCACACGTTCATGGCCGTTCGTCACAGCAAGGGACAGAGCTGTAAACCCCTTGGCATTCCGCGCGTACACCAGCTGCGGTGCAGCGCTCAGCAGCCTCGGAAGCACCAGCGTCACAACCTCCAGGTGACCGAACTTGGATGCAAGGTGCAGCACTGTGTTGCCTCCTGGAACGCTCACCACAGTCACATCGGCCGGTTCAAGTGCAGGTACATCTTCAGCCTCACCGTCTTCGAGCCCCATCGTAGCAGGGTCGAAGCCGTCGAGCAAGTCTACTACAGCCTCAACGTTGCCTCGTCGAGCTTGGATAAGCAGATCTGCTTCCTGGAGGATTCGCTCACGAGACGCTACCAACCGACCAAGGAAGCCACGCGCGATCCGCGTAATGTGCATCGCACAGATCCAGCCACGTTCATTAGCACGCTGAATGCCTCGTCGTCGAGCACGCTGGCGCCCAAGGAACCCCCGCACTACGCGCTGAATTGACAGCGCGCACGCTATTCTAACCGCCAGCTCCTCCGCCCGACGCATCTCGATCACATACGCCCGCTGCAGCATGCCGCGCACGAGACTCTGCATCTGCGCAGCTCCATTGTGTCCGCGCTCCTGCGTGTCACGGAATTTGGTCTGATTGTATGCCTTCGCAGCAAGGAGTCGGCATCGCACTGCGGTTTGAAGCTTGAACGCCGCGCGATTCTCTCGTTGAAGACGAAGAGACCGAACGCGACATCGAGCTTGAAAGCCCAGGAAGAGTCTAGCGAGGGTACGCGCAAGCGCCTGCCGTCGGGCCTGTTCACGCTGCATCCGCAGCTTCGTGGCGAGGTATCGCGCAACGCACGCGCGCCAGGCGCCTTGAATAATCGACGCACAACGCTGTCGCCGTTCATAACGATGCAGAGCTTGAAGCTTCGCCAACACCCGACGCGCACCCCACGCCCTGTACGCGTTCTGGATCTGCGTGGCCGCGTTGTTCTGCTTGACCATCAACCGCAGCCGCCGATCCTTCTCGCCCAGTACCAGAGCCGTTCCCTTGGTGACTTGCAGCAGACTCCCACGAATGCGTTTGCGGACGATGAGCTTCTGTCGGATGCTGCGGAACTGCCGACGCAGCACGAAGCCTCGACGCACTCGTTGAATCACCAAAGCTGCCTGATGCTCACGTTGTGCACGCGCGCGTCGAGTTTCGTGCAGTGACTGCATGAACGCGCGTTGCTCGCGCACAAGAGCGAGCGTCTGCTGTTGCTGGCTCGGGAAGGCCTTGGCCATAGCGTAGGGCGACCGCGCCTCGGGTTCGTCACTCTGGTTGTTGTCATTGGACTGCTGTAGTCGGTTCAAGGCTTCTCTCGCTCGCTCTTCGGCCCATCGAGAGGCCTCGTTGGGGACATTGGAAGCGTCGTTCTGCTGGACGAATGGCGGTGGGTCTAGCGGGTCGTATCGAGGCAGCGGCAACGCGGTTGTGACCACGGAGACGACGGTGCTGTACGTGCACCGACGCGTGCCGAAGTAGAGACTCGGGGTGAGACTCAATCCCTGCTTGACCGTCACGATCTGAGCCTGCCGCAGTTCCTCTCTCGCGCGCAACCACGCCTGCTTCCGCTGCGCCAGTGACGGTGACACCGGAGCTGCCACCTCGCTCGACTCCGCGGTCCCCACCATATCGGCGATGGATTCGCCGGACGGCGCTTAAACCGGAGCGGCGGTTCGAGTTGAACGTGACCTTCAGCTTCGGCTCTAGGAGGAGTCACAACGTAACGTCTCTCTATCGATCTCGTGTCTCTCGGTGCTGCTGCTGCTCTCTCTCTGTCAGTAAAGAATGCTCTCCGTCGTTGAGGAAGCTGCCGTGCTGATGGAGAAGCTCGAGCTGGAGACAGACGTTGACAAGTTGAGCGAAGTTCAGGTTGCAGTGTCTACGGATGAACCCCAAGCGACGGAGGAGCCTTTGGATGAACTGGAGCTGGCGCTGCAGAAGGCCTTGCAGGCTAAGGGGTTTGAAGGGCTGGAAGACGTGAGAAACACGCTCCTGGCCACGACCCAGCTCACTACTTCCAACGTCATCTCGACGGTCGTGACAGCGCTCCCACATCGATTAACTCGCCGGAAGAGGAGTAAGCTCTCAACGCCCCATTTACCAGGACCTGGGAGTAACCAAGAGCCTCGTGAGACGGTCTACGGAGCCCCAAAGTCCACGTCTGCAAGGTTGAACAAGGCCCGAAGAGGGTCCTCGCCTCACCAAGCGCAACTTCCGACGTTCCGACGAAGTCTTCCAGCTCTAGCGGTCCCTGCTGCTCGACTGCACCGTGAGCTGTTGCTTGAAAGAGATGCGTTCATGGCGCAGTTGGCTCGGGAACGGGAGGAGAAGACGCAGCTCGAGAACTGGGCGGCGACGCGTATCCAGGCCTGCTACCGAGGCTTTCGAAGTCGGCCACGCGCGGTTGCCTACGCGCGACGAATGAACAAACTCGAACTGCGGAGCGTCTCCTGTATTCGACTTGACGTAAGTTCCACGCACACGAATTCTCTTGTATTTCCTTATTACTTGCTTACACTCCGTTACTGTTAGCTCGCCGAGATGCAGGAGCACTTGAGGCTGCGTGGTAATCTCCCGGAAGAAAGAGAAGCTGGTAGCAAGGAGGTATCAACGGTTTGGAGACAAGGAGTCAAAGACCGAGCGCGGCGCAAGCGTGACGTCAAAAACCGCCATGAAGAGCGGCAGATTGCTGCCATCCGCATCCAGGTACACTGTCTACTGTATTTGTCGTCAAAACTACACGTAGTTAGTAGAGTTTCTGATAGCGATAGCCTTGCCGTTGTCATCCGTAGGCTTGCATCCGAAGATTTCTCGCCAAAATTGCGTATGGTCACCTCGTTGCACGGGCCCGCGATGAACGCTATCTTGTTGCTATTGTAAAGATTCAGGTACGGCTTGATCGTCCCGAGATTTTGATAAATGGATGGGCTCACTAACAATTTGTTATGGTAGAGCGTCTTTCGAGGGTATCACCTTCGCGCGTGGATTCAGCGTTTAGTGCCGAGGTTGCAGTACAACGCAGCAGTGCAGATCCAGGCTCTAGTTCGGTGCGTCCACTGTCTCAGTTTCTCTGAATTGGCTGAAGAATCTAACGTGTCATGTTTACACCGCAGAGGAAGCCAAGCACGCGAGCGTGTCTCCATGCTTCAGTTCGAGCGCAAGTGTGAGGAAAGACGGCGCGCTGGGTTACCGTTCCAGCTCACATTGGGAAGTCGAGTGTCGGTAGCTCATCCGAACGGTACTCGACTCTACACTAGCGTCTCCGACAGCCCGCGAACATCCCTCCGAGTTCTGTACGAGAACCGGAAGTCTCGCGCCTCGCTCGAGTTTAAGACCGCCAAGTGGCGAGAACAGCGGAGCTTCCTGCGAATATTTGTAAGTTTGAGGGCTTGTGTCTACGTTGCGAGTTGGGGGTTAATTCTGTTGTCGCTTGGTCATGGCAGAATGTGGGGCTGAAGCTGGCAGCTCGTCGCGCGAGACTTGTCCATCGCTGGAATTGGACCAAGACCGTCGTCCTGGACAAGAGACGACAGAAGCGCGTCAAGCGGATGATTTCGGCCATGTCCTCGTCGATGGCGCCGTCTGCCACAACCAAAGTACGAAGCGGCAGCAGAACGCCACAGCGACGACTTAGCACCAGGCCGGAATCCTTGTCGCCACCTCCACGCGGGTCCCAACTCTAATCGAAACGTTGTCATAGCCACTTTTTGACCTTGAAGAGCAGCACGATGAGCGCTGCAACCAGGAGCATGACGGCCCACCAGATGAAATAGCCGTAATGATACGTCGTCTCCGGGATGTAGGGGAAGTTCATGCCGTAGACTCCAGTGAGAAACTGCGCGGGCAAGAAGATGGCGGCGATGAGCGCCAAGATGTAGCTGGCGTCGTTCTGCTGCGACGCGCGGGCGTTGTTGAAGTCTTCGACGAGGCTGCGGCAGCGATCGAGGTGCTGTTCGCACTCTTCTTCGATCGTGGTGAGCTGGTCTTGGACATCAGTGAAGTACTGCAGCGTCTCCCCTTTGTAGTCATCGGACGCTACCAGCTTGGAGATGATCTCGAACAAGGGCTTGTAGTGCATTTGGAGAGCCTTGACCTGCTTCGAGCAGTTCGCGATCCGCCCCAAGTCGAAGTGACGCGGCTCCAGCAGCATCAAGCGCTCCAGCATCACCAGTTTGGCGCCGAACGTCTGAGAGATTGGAGACAGCTCGTTCACGCACACGTCCATGATGGTGTACACAAGGAACGCCGTGCTGTGTTGCCGAACCTTGGAGTACGAGACGCTGAGTCGCTGCTTCAGAGCCTTCCAGAGCGTGTTCGTCCCTGCTTGGACACTGATGAGCACCCCTTTCATCACAAACAGGCTCAACTGCTCCGGCAGCGTCATCACGTGTCCGACTTCAAGCTCCCTCAGTCTCGATTCAAGTTCGCCCTTGTCCATGAGGTCGAAAGGCGAGTCGTCTTCCGGTAAAACCAGCAGCGAGGCTCGGTACATGTTTTGATAGGCCGTCACCATGTCCAGGCTGCGTGGATGGAGCGTCTGGAGAACGAGGGACGAGTGCTCGTCGTACTTGACGTATTTGGGGCGCTTGGCCTCCAGCCGAAGCGTGTCTTCCACAGCCAGCGGGTGGAGACGATAGCGCACTGAAAGACGTCGAATGAGCAGCGTGTTGAGGCCTTCGACGTTGATCCAACGGACTGTGGCCCACTTGGGCGTCGTCGAGTAGACGAAGCTCTTGACGTGGTTGATCGGGTGCACGCTTCGGATACGGTCAGGTGAGTACTCGATCGCCCCCAGAGTCGCTGGCTCGGAACGGGACTTGATACTTGCATATAATGGGGGCATGGTGCGGACGAACGCGTCATTGAACAGTTGGGCGAGCTTGATCTCCTGGATGGCGCCGAGGAACTCGTCGTACGAGATTGTGCCGCTTTTGTTGTCGTCGACGACGTCCACGAAGGCCTGGAACTGCTCGTCACTGTCACAAGCGATGCCCATGGCCTCGAGCCCGGACCGAAAACCATCGTACGGCAGCATTTCGTTGTCTGCGTGCACAGTTTCCATTAGTGGCAGCACTAACCGAGATAACGAGCTTTACACGTACCATTGGGGCTACATAGAGAGAAAAGCTTGGTCATTTTTGCTGTCGTGAGGTCGAAGTGGGGGTCGCGGATGGAAAAGTCCTCCGCGGCGTCGTCTGCACCAAGCGTATCCGACCATGCCACTTCGTCCGAGTCTTGACTTGAGCCAATTGAGGCGACGCGGAGGATGTTGTCTCCACTTAGAGACAGGGGCTTCACAGGTTTATTCGCCGCTGAGGTCGTTGGGTGGTCGGGGGAGTTCACGAATGAACTCGAGTCTTGGGATGAACTGCGGAAGCTGTTAGGTCTCTTGTTGGTTGGGACCTGCTCAACTGGAGTGGAGCTCGACGTGGAGCTCCTCCATGAGTTGCGGACGTTGCCGGGTCCTGAAGTGCCTGCTCTTTGAGACGAATACGACTGCGTACTGCCCTGGTGGGCCACGACCGATATGGTGTCGTCGTCACTGCAGCTACCGGGGGAGAGTAAGGGGCGGTTCATGTACGTCGATCGACACTTGCTCGCGATCTGCCAGTTCCAAGACTGAAATGATACTCTCGTAGCTAAGTGTTGGGGCCTGCGCTGGGCACATTTGAACGCTGCCGCCTCTAATGAGTCAAGCACGCATTGCCGTTAGCTAAGTGCGTGATATGTGTCAGAGAGATCATGCAGCGGTTCATCACCACAGACACGAGCTGCACACAGATCCACGCCAGCATTAACGTTTCTAAGTGATATATGGAAGCCAGTCCAAGCTCATGACTGCACGGCTGAATAACTCTAAAGGGGAAATGAGAGAAATAATGGTTCCCGTGGACACACTCTTGAGATCTCTCCTCGGTTCAGGGCCGGTATCTCGAAGCAGTTCCAGAAGAAGAGCATGAGCTGCAGAAGAAGAAGACTCGTGGCACCCAGCGCGATGTACGAGAAGCCGAACGGGAACGAGAAGAGGTAGACGTGGAAGAGCGTGAAGAGGCAGAAGAACAGCGGTGGGAAGTACGCTTGCGACAGTCCAGTTCGCACGCTCACGACCGAGAACGACTCGCCCGCCCACATTACCGTCATGACGCCGAACGCAAGCAGTCGATCTTTGTACAGCTCGAACAGGAAAAACAGCATGCCAACCTGCACAACAGCCACCATTAAATATTTTTTTACTAGCAGACACATCGAACGATAGAAGCAACATTCTCTTACCATCACGGGCACGAACATGAGCGACTGGGCGAAGAATGTCACCATGAGGTTTGCGAACGGTATCTGCAGTTGTTGTCGGTTCTGGAACAGCGCCGCGAAGGTGATCATCCGCTTCTGCGTCTCGATAAGCACGAAGGCCACGAGCGCCGTGAAGACGAAGAACAGGAACAGAATCGTGTGGAGGATCTTGAACTTCATGGCCACGAATCGCAGCCACTGGCCAGTACAAGCACGCCGGTTAACACAGACACGGCTCCCTCACAAACCATAGAAAAATAACCACAAACACGCACGCTCTGCGCTGCCGCCGCCGGGTTGAACACTCCGTAGCTCATGTCGACGACGACGCGACTGTCCTCTCTGTAGAAGAACCCTCTCGCCCCGTAGAGTCGAATCAACTGGTTCACCAGTATTGTATCGTATCCAACGACTCGATCGCGTATCAGCGTCCACAACGGCAGCTCATTGAACCACCTGAGCTCGAAGCACCGCGCGCTCATGGGCAGATAGAGTGTATCCATCCTCACATCCGTCTGGAGAGCATCGGCGTGTTCCAACAGCGCGAACAGACTCTTCTGGGGCGCGTAGACGAAACCCAAGCCCTGATCTAAGGCCTCAGTTCCATTAAACGACGTATTCCGCGACGAATGTGAGTTTATCGAGCCCGTAACGAGGCTCCAATCCGCAGCTTCGGCGTCCGGCAGAATTTGGATCCGGAGCAGCCGGAGCTGCTCGTCCTGGAGGTTGTAGGAGGCTGTTGCAGGAGGGAGAAGCTGATCCAGACAGCCGACATGGCCCCCGTCACCGATGAAGCTTGTATGGAGAAGGAAGCACACCAGGAGCAGGTGAGACGACGCCACAAACAGCACCAACTCGATCCGCTCCCGATTCTGAATAAACAATTAATTTTCCCACACGCCACAAAAGGGTTACCAGGCAAAAACGGTATGAACACGGAGACAGGAGTGCGGGGCCGATCACCTTAGCGCTTAGAAGCCGCTGGGCCCACTGTATCAGCTGCACGTGCAGGCGGAAGTAGACCTCCTCCATCTCCTCCATTGTTTGACGCTTCGAAAGTCTTTTCAAATCCTAAAATAAATAAATATTAGGTGAAATTCTGTTTCGGGTCCGAATTAATTATAAAAACAATTCCGAATCGTTCTAATAATTCTGTACCTGGTTTATGTCAACGATATTTTTCAATAGTAGTCTTTTTTAAAAGTCTTGAAAAATAGTTTTACAACCCGATTATGCGTCAAGTACACCGGAAAAGGATAATTTGTGGGGGTCACTCAAATCTAAAAGATCCGCTACATTTACAGTGCGCGCCAAAATGATAGGACCACCTCGATAAGTCCTCATAACTCGGTCAATATTGATTATTTTAATGTGCGGTTTTGAGGCTAGTTATAAAACACGCTGGGAAAGATCAGATATGCGCTAACACTCGCGTTTTTGCACTCTATGCGATAGCTCACATACAAAAAACTGTTTCTGCCAAGTCGATACAAATTAGGACCACCCTCTTTCAGAAACACAATGTGATTTGTCGAAAATCGGCATGATTACACTCGCCCGAAAATGGGCCCTGATGTTGTACTCGAGGAGCTCTTGTGCTCGACTATTAATACTTGGTCGTACAGGTCGTACAGGAATGCTAGCGCATGATATGTAGTGTATTTATATGCTCTACATGTTGGTAGGGCTGTTTCGTGCACGAGTGTCGGTAGGGTTATGCCTGTAATTTTAAGAGTTTTAATCGTACTTAGTAGAGAAACGCAATTTTTGTCT
>JAIKVJ010003882.1:0-24054 GCA_024679225.1 Phytophthora pisi | reverse complement strand
GCAAATCAATACAAGTTGACGACACCCCTCTCATTCCTGCCAAAAATAACGTGTGGAAACGACGCGGAATGAGAAGTCGGGGGTGTGGCAGGGCTGGAATTCCAGGAGCGGACTCCTCCAGGGATGGTGTCCAGCCTACACAAGAAGCTCACTATCGTGACGAAGTATACAACTGTATCCTTCGTGACCTGATTTCTGAAATGGATTCACGATTTAGTGGAGAAGTTCTTAGTCTCATGGAATTGTGCGGATCGCTCAGTCCACGTGATAATTTCAAGAATTGGAGCGCTACTAAAATTGTTGAGCTGGCTAAAACATTTTATCCCGATGATTTCACCGATGAGCTGGACGACCTTCGAGAAGAGGCCACTCGGTTTCGCAATTTGGCAAAGATCGACAAAAGGTTCCAAAAATTGAAGACAACGCAACAACTATGCATCCAACTCGTCGGGACCGATAACAACGAGCTGTTCCCGACCTTGCACCGAATGATTAACTTGGTGTGTGTGCTGCCTGTAACAACTGCTACTACGGAGAGGTCTTTTTCAGCCATGATAAGAATTAAGACGCGGCTCAGAACAACGGCTCAGAACAAGAATGGGAGATCTTTGGATGTCAAGCCTGATGGTTTTGGCTATCGAGCGTGATCTTACAAACAGCATCGACAAAGACTCGGTCCTCGAAAAGTTTAAAGCGATGACAAAAAGAAGAATCGAAATGTAGGTTGTGGATTTTACTTTAAAAAAATCTATGCCCCCCCATTTTTTAAGGCTGGCTCCGCCTCTGCATCAGGCCAGTGCGCCTGAAAGCATATGTGGTAAATGCATAGTTTGGCCACACTCGAACAAGCGAAGACTCTGGCAGCACCGCAACCAGGTCACCGTGCTCAGGGTGGAGCTAACGCAGACGGCGGGCGCGTGCCACGTATCAGCTGCTGGCTGCTACCAAAAGTTTTGCTGGGACAGGTATCGAATCATTATTGGCTAAAGGTTGTACCAATCAATGCTTTCCACTGGTGATAGCTCCTGATTGGCCAATGCATTGACCGATGACAAACCGTGAATGAGAGAGCTGTTGCTGGACTGCTTTAATTGTGGCCCCTCTGTCTGGGTGGCGGCTCCGCTCGGCTCCGGAGCGCATTGCTCCGGGGCCAAAATGCATCAATACACAAAATGTCGTTTTTCTCGGCTCAGAGGCCTCTAGAGGTGATTTCCTAGCGGCTGTGAACACCGCATGACAGCTGACTAGAATCAATCAAGCGGCCCCCTAGACCTACTCTACCGTACACATTATCTAATTCACGATTATACACTATTCCCGATTTTGCCCCGGCTTTGACCCTTTTTCCTACTTGTCGGAAAATGTAGGAATGCCGGAACCATCGCGATAGCGTACAAGTTGTCCAATCGAACACAATGTCCACGTATTACACTTCATAGCCCTATGATGTACGATATGTTTGGTACAAAATTAACTGAAGAGTTAAATCCAACGTGATCATTGAAGTCAGGGGGGGCAACAATATCCCTTTTGTTGCAAAACACTTCAAAATGTATCGTTTTACAAATGTCCGATCGGATATAGACGTTATATATTTAAAGCCAATAGTACTGCGAATCGAAAAAGGCGATAAACGATGCATAATGCAGCGTTTTACAGAACCTTCAAAATGTTTTACTAGGTTCCTCTATGTTGTTATTCTTGGGTTACAGGAAAATACGGTGTAAACCGATGCATGATGCATCGTTTTGCAAACTATCTTAATTAGAGTATACCTGTTTTACAATAGGGAATATATCGGGAACAAAAGGGATATTAGTTTAGCCCTGGCCAATGCGACTGTCCAGTAAATCTATAGCCGTCAGCTTCCCTGCTAGGTTGTCATACTTCTTGGCTAGTTCTGGGTCCAAAGTACCTTCCATCGCAACGGTGGCCGTTGACATGTTGCTCCAAGCACCGCTAATCCGCCCGATTACCTTATCTGTCCGTCAGTGCCAGCTTCAATACGCGTCCGTCGGCCTGATCCTGCAGGGAATGCAAGTCCTCCACCCACGAGCCGCGGATCCTCTGCTTCAGTGGCTTGTTCCAACAGACATTAGCAGGCTGTCAGGCGCAGATATAACCTGCTGGAACCGGCATCAACTCAACTTTGAGAACGTTGGCACAGACGACAACCTCATCAATCCAATGGGTTGAGAAGTCGCTCCACAACAACAGCATAAGTTGAGTCATGTCAACTTGGCCGCCGAATTGACAGCGTAGAAACGCCACCGATATTGTGGAGGTCCACCAACCTGTGCTGTTGCCGTAGACCCGCTGGAGACGCTTATTATACTTCCACCGGCGCTCCAAAAAATGATAGCGTTGCATCGTGTTAATGGCGGCCGTCGCTCGTTTCTTTGAAAGCTTGGCCTTGTGCACTAAGGTCCCTAGAAGCATACCCACAAGTCAGTCCTTGTACCGCCCTCTCGAATGGATCCATACCCTTTTGCTGCCCTTTATCTAGATGACCAACGTACGAATGTGCTTAAAGAAGATGGGTGTCTCGTCAGAAATGTACCCAATGTCCACTCCGAGTGCGTCCATCTTAGCCAGAACCTCAGCTCGGAATCTAACGGCCACCTCTAATGCATCGCTGGGGCAGATCTTGCCCGGAAACGTAGCTGATAGCGATGCAGGAAGCAACCAGACGTTGGTAGCCTCACAGTAGCCCCGAGGTACACCGCTCTTGCCAGACGTTGGTAGCCTCACAGTAGCCCCGAGGTACACCGCTCTCCCGAGCCACACCCAGCACATGCAGCTGAAGCATCGTCAACGAAACGGGCGGGCCTTCATTGCAGTAGTCGTTGCCCCATTGCACGAGGTCTTGTTCGGCGTCTGCGCTCAGGGAGGTGCCACGGTCGAGCTAGCGGAAGCGGCGATTGGATGCGCTTAACACCGTCTCGCACTTGGCGATGCTCTTGTCCTTCTTGTTGCCCCAGTGGTAGATGCTCTTGCGCTTGGTGCCCAACGCCGTCCCCTCGAGCCGCGAAAAATATGCGTCGAGCATATCTTGGATGCCGCCGGTTTCGTAGGAGTTGATGACGGTCAGACGAAACTTTAGGTGACCCAAGTGTTCTTGTGCTGTCGCTGCTTGTGTCTATTTGACCCGTTAAGCGGCTTTCGTTCTCGAGGCACCTTGCCAAACGAACTCGAATCGAATGCAGGCAGGTAGAAGTACGTACGTGACATGGTTCTTAAGGGCATTCATCGTGGAGACGTCCATGAATTGACATATGCCAGTCTCCCCGGGAAGCACTAACCCAACCTGCCTGCAGCCTTTTTGCTGCAACATGTAACGGAACGACGCCATCTTGTGGGTCTTCATGCCGTCGAGAATGAGCAGCTTGAATCATCAGATGACGGCTTCAAAACCTGTAGTGATACGAAGTCAGATTAGTAAATGTAAATATACGTATCATACCAAAACGTTACCCTTTCAATTCAGTTCTGCATGACGGTGGTGTCGCAGTACGCGTTCTTCTGCACGATATGCTCGGCGGCGGTCACCGCCCCAAAAGCAGGATTGAACATCTCTTGAGAGACGGGCCCGCCGGGCACACGTGCAAAAACAACAAACGGGGGAAGCTTCTCGCCTGTGGCCGACGCAGCGAGGACCACGGACACTCGAAAGCCGATTTCCGCGCTTCCTGCAGATACGTCTAAGATGTAAGAAAAACATCGTAACATACTGAAAGTGACATCCTCATTTTTAACAACGTCGAACCTTTGAGCGCCCACAAAGTCAATCGTGGTGCGTCTATTCATGTCCACATAGACAGCTGTTTGGTCCATTTTGTACGCTGATGTATACTTATCATGACCATTGATGTAAGATACAAACACATCTTTCTCTAAGGTACGCAGGATTGAATGCGAAGACACGCTCGCAACTTCCTGTAAGCCTACAAATTATCAAAAGAGATGGGTGGACGCAATGATTCGCAATTGAAGTATCCCGTAACTTACTTCATTTCTATGACCCTTGTGAGTAACCCGCGGCTTCACCAGCCGATTCATCAAGCTAGTTGCCCGCGCCTGCGAAGCGAAAAGGACGGGAGCGAACTTCGAGTGCATAAACAGTAGGCAGGTGGTAGACCCACAAAGATATCTATTTTACGCATGTTGACAATCTATTCGAGTAGCCTACATACGTATAGCGGCAACATAATGCAATTAGAAAAATCAAAATACACATGTTTTGAGAATCTCACCTCTGCTCGAGCTCAGGCTGCTGCATGTATCCGTGGACACGCGCGTGATCCGGCGAAACACTGAGTGCGACCCGAGGCAGCGATACACTAGGCGTCCTTCTTCTAGCGGTGAAGCGTCGACCGGTCGACCTCCACATCAGCCTCGAATGCTACCACAGTCGTTCATGCTGCCTAGACCAGGTTGAGCGCCTACATGCACACTAAAGGGTAGCATAGCAGTAGGTACAGCAACATTAAAGCTAGTACAAACTTTTATCTTCTTCTTGTTGGTATTCTTTGGGCTTCTAAGGATGTTGCGCGCGAAAGGTAAAATAGTGGAGATCATTTACGCGGCCGTAGGCAGGGTTGTTCGTTCAGAGAACGAGTTTAATTTTTACGTATAAAACGATGAAAAATAGACGCGGCATTTTACCCCTGTTGCAATGAACCCATGGATTACGGTATGCAGACTGTGGTCAGGGGGTGTAAGTAGGAGGGTTGTTTTGTTGTTGTTATCATTTATTCACTCACCCCACCCCACCCACCCATCATCGTAATTTCTAGGTATGCTTGGGCTTAAAATAGATAGCTAAAATTGGCACGAACATTGATAGTAACCAGAAGACGTTGGGCCTACAACTGCCATGCTACTTTGTCCATCGTGGCCCGACACCAGTGTCCTTCCCGCATTAGCCGCCCTTCAGTGCCACCTAAACCGCCCGATCTACCAGCGGAACAAGCGCTGTTTGCCCAGCTCCGAACAATCTCACGCGACGCCAACATTACCAACCGTGACAGATAATCCTACGGCGCACAGCATCTGCGCCCATTCAAGACACGAACACTGACCTACCCCTGCAACACACAAATACGCCACCAAGGGCTGAGATAACCCAACACCAGAACCTCCTGCGGCATAACGACCGCCGGAACAGCCTGTGGTGAAACGACCACTGAAACCGCCTGCGGCTGAGCGACCATCAAAATTCCCGGTTTGTCTAGACGCAGATATATATGGGACAATGTACACGATGCCGGTACGTATATTGCACCAACTGTACCCTGCCGCACATCGCTGATCGTGGTAGCAGCGCCCGTTTCCCTATGTGTCGCGCGGATATCCTAGAGAATGACATGACGGCGGAGACTACAATGCAACGGCTCCATGCACAGCCGGAACATACTACTGGTCGCACCCGACGCCGTATCGCCCGGTATAGCGCTTCCCTGGCCGATGCAGTACTCGAATTGTCGGGTTCGGATGCGTGGATAAGTACTGAATAAGAATTGTTCTCCGAGAAAGGCGGCAGGACCGATCGACCGGATGTATGGGGGATCAGCGATCGAGAGACAGGCAGCGAGGATCTATGGATCAGAGGGAGTTCTTCGGGAGATCTCAAACGGCCCGATGACGCCGGCGCGTAAGGCACGACATGTGGCAAGCCGGATTGTGGATGATCGCGTTCGAACCGTGGCGTGATTCGAGGCCGAACCAAGTCCCGATCGACGACAGATCTCGCAGATCTAGGACGGCCGAGGACGGAAGATGATGGATCGGCGGCTTACGGCAACCGGCACAAGTCGTCGATCGAGAGTTGATCGCCGATCGGGATCGATCGCAGATCGGGAGTCGATCGTTGATCGGGAGCCGATTGTGGGATGATCGTGGATCGGGGATCGACCGCAATGGGATGCACATGGAGGACGAAGTCAGGACAAGAATCCAGTGGTTGTTTAGTTGTAGGATGGTAGATGAGATGGTAGCGGTAGAGCGACACCAGCTACCAACTTCCTTTGTTTGTTGCTGACAGCAATGTTGAGGTAGCATACTATATAAAAAGGACACCCAAAATGCAGTGCTTGCGCGACGCACATGCTCAGGCTTCGTTAAGAATGTTATCGCAATTCCCACAACTCTCAAAGTCTCTAGCGTCGTCTACTTGGCCGACACTGCGATCAATTAGGTTGAGGCTGGCCAGCTCACCTACCAATTCACTGGCGACCACTTGAACCTCGGGCACGTCGAGCCCCGACCTTGTATAACCCGCTGTGATTGTGTGGGTGCTCAGCTCCTTCCACGCCTTGTCGATCCATCTTGCCACGGTCGCACGATCTGGGGCGTTCATCTTGAAGGGCTTGCCAGGAACGCGATTCCTGAGCTGCGTGCGTAGGTCCTCCACCCAGTAGCCACGCATCTTCTCCTTGAGCGGCTTGTTCCAAGCCACGTCCGCTGGTTGGGAGACCGCTGTAGCGCTTGGAGGCACCTTCATCAGCACCACATTGATTGCGGCTGCATGTGCGATGACTTCTTCGGTCCAATGACCGGAGAAGTCATCCCAAATGAGCAATACTGGTTCGGCCATGTTTTCACGCGTTGCAAAATGGAATTTCAGGAACTCTACGGATAGTTCGCTGTTCCACCATCCTAGATATACAAAATAAAAAATAATTTAGTTAGTAAAGAGTTAAAGTGACATACCAAAATAATATGACAAAGTTACCTTTCTTGTTGCCGTAGATTTGAAGTGAAGTATCCTTTTGAATCTCGCTGATGGATTTCCAAAGCCTCACTCCGAAGCCATGGCGAAGTCGGGTATTCTGCTCACTAGTCGCCGGAATCTTAGACGGATTGGTCTTGAACACCACAAACGGTGACGACTTGGCCCCATTTGAGTCCGCCAAGAGCATGACGGTGGCGCGATCCTTGTCCTTCCCCGCGCAGCGCACCCATACCGTTTTAGGTCCTTTCTTAGCAATTGTTCTGGTAGGAAGATACTCGAAAAAGGCAGCTACTCATAAAATATTAGTTTAGATTAACGATTGCAAAAAATAGTGTCATACCAGTTTGATCAGCGTTGTAAATTTTTGAAATATCGAGGTCTTGAACTTTTGCAGCCACCTCCTTACTAAAGGCGGCTGCGATGCTTGCGAGATTGTCTGGTGACTGTTGCCCTTGGCGCGTTCGAGCACGCATAGACAGTTTGTGGCGCGCTTTGAACGCCTTCATCCATGACCACGATGCGCGGAAATTAGGCACACCATAGTCAGCAGCAACATCTAACGCCTGCAAATGAAGCATCACAGTAGAAATAGGAACGCCCTCCCCTCGCAAGTCATTGACCCAAACCACCAGCTCCTTCTCGGCGGCCATGGGGAGGGCGGTCCCACTCCCACGGCGTCGGGCCTTCTTCTTGCGTCGGCCTTTGACGGTTTTGCATGCAGCCTCGATGTGGCCGTGCCGTTTGCGCCACTGGTAGATGAGCTTGCGCCGCTGCTCATGCGCATGTGAATCAAGCCCGGGGTAAAATGTGGCAATAACAGTATTGATATCGCCACATTTCACCCAGGCTGACAGCACATTCAGCTTCTCGCCAGCTGAGATTGCTGTGCGCTTGCGCGCCATGGCGCCAATTCGGTTCTGATGGCCAGGATGCAATGTGGAAATTCTGTCAGTAACAAATGGAGGAATATGATACTATGATTTGATTGGCTCAGCGGATTTGTCAGTTATTAGCAGATGTCAGTAAAAAACGAAGGAAGTCGGTAAACATAAATCAGAGCAGAATTTGCACCGAAGGGCACAAGTCCCCTCATACCGTCAAGTCCCAGGAACTACGTTAGCCTCAGCAAGCATCGACACTTTGGACAGTAAGATAAAGGTACAGTTAAGACTGGAATAATACACTGGCCAGCTTGACCTACTCTAGCGATCTATTTCTTGTGTGCGAACCTTCGATCGACCGGATACTGCTTGACCGGCGATTGTTTCTCCTCTCGATCAAACTCGATCCCGCTATAGGAAGCGGCAAGCAACTCAGGAAAGGAAGGAACACACCCGGAAAGGCAACTACCAGCCTTGGATCTACTCCAGGCCGACCGATCAAAGCGAAGAACCCTCGATCGGAGCGTATACTCGGACGCAGAGCGAAGACTACCGCGCTGCTCCACAAACTATCCCCGCGTCACGCTAAGACACTCGATCTTCACCAAGTGCTGCATCTTCGGAGCCCCGAGAGAGCAGATCCAACCCGCCGACGGGTACACAAGGTGAGAACAAGTTCTGCGGATCACGGATCGTTGGGGGACCCCTCCGTTAGTCGGTGTCTGGGCGCTGGTGGGAAGCTCGATCAGGCCTTAACCAGATTTTGGCCGATCCCGCTACACCACAGATGTGTCGAGAAGCGACGAGGATTCGAGCAGTGATTTCGATTATGCTAGAGCTGCGACGAAGCTCCTTTTGAACATGTTTTTCATTTCATGGTACAAGTAATTTCTTGAAACTACTTTTGTTGCAAGGGGTTTGCCAGCTACCATACTTTATCACATTACGCCAATGTTGTTGGCTGTCTATATTTCATCTTTCTCGTAAGGTAAGGTTATGTGGAGAAGCAGGATCCAGGAAAGTGGAGAGAGGAAGTGATTGGCTGGATGATGGATCTGGACCATGTCACACATCCATGAGAAAATGAATCATCGGGGGACCCCATCCGTAAGTCGGTTTTCGGGCGCAGTTGGTAAGTTGGATTGGCATTCTCGCAGATTTTGCTCATCCCGCTACGCCACAGTTACTATGTTACTGTATATGTGGTCTACATATTCTTAGCTTGACTTTTACGAATCTGTAGCAGACACTTTTGTGTGTTTCGACGTCTATTTGCGCTATACTTTTAAATAAAATAGCTGACATTCATATATAAACTATGGGCTACAAATTAGCAGCTCTACAATATTATTGCTCCATATATGGTGTACACATATCTTTCCATACGCTAAATATTCGTAAGAGAACATAATTCAGTTCAAACTTTTAGTGTGTTAATATGAACAGGGTTTAAAATCGTGGCCCACTTACATATGAAATCAGGTTTACGGCTTGTATTTATATAACACTGGCAGAAGCACAGTGTCGGCGGATTTGATAACCTCAGGGTTAGGTTTTGAATTTAAGTGGGTCGTAGCCTTTTTTTCTTTTTACCTTGTACAATGCCCTGAAAGAGTCTAAAAAGAGAAGACAGGTCCCAGGAGCATGCGCAGCTGCCACGATTTTGTTATCATACAGGGTATCCCTACCTATAATTAGAGTTCATGATTGTTTCCCCTAAATTTTGCGTAAACCACACAAAGACATCCAAAATCGTCGCTAAGGTCTTGCTAGATGTTTATGCTAAAACCTAGGAGCGCTGAAACGGTCCATTAATGCTCCTCCAAATGCTGCTTTTTGATTTGCGAGTACTTTTTCTCTCTTAACTGCGACCCGCCTCCAAGTAATTCGAACTGAAATTGATCATATCAGAAGTTCGACACGCGGTTTTTCCCCGATCAATGCGGGATTTCGTGGTTTGGTTGAATAGGGCTTAATACCCGACTGTTACTTTGTATGTTGACTACAGCTTACTACATGGCGTTGAATAACTCCATGTAGATGTACCACTCACAACAGCCAATAGCAATCGCTAGGGTTAAGAGAGACGTATAAGCTTGCAGGTCTGATGTTTTGGGTTGGAGCACTCTGACATTTATGTGCATCAGCATTCAAACAATTGCCAACTACGTTTCAAATGCATATATATATATATACTGAGAAAAGGAATATCGTTAGAGGAACTAGAGCCTGGCCATACCAAACGATGCAAAGGTGACATCCATAGTAATGTTTCATAACTTCCCGAAGTTGGAGGATGCAAATGATAAACATGTACCCGCCTGCATTAACTGTGATGAAAGTGGGGTATGTTTTGCATCCGTAATGGATAAAATTCGTATGTATCTTGCTCATTCCGAGGGCAGAAAGGCAAACGGTTGGCTCGGAACAGGTCGATGCAGCGCTACCGGCAAGCTATCCTTTGGCTACTCGAACAATCCCCCCATCATCGTGCTGCGCTCGAGGTAAGGTTGCTTATAATGGGAACACACTTGGCAACCTTTGCATGAAGCAATATGGTTTCGTAGCATAGGCACCACCATGCTGAAAGCGCGATCTGAAAAAAAGAATGCTTCTGAATTTGTATGTTAATGCATGCTGCTCAAGTAACTGACAAGACCCTACCTTGTGTGGTCAACCGAATGAACAACAACACAGTAAACGTCTCGATATCAGCAGTTGCAGAAGGCAACCTACCTCTCTACGTACAAGTGGCTATTGTGTCTGTTAGAAGTCGACCGTCTGATACGAAGCCAGCACACGGAGACATGGTTTGGAAGCGGCGAGCGATTCAGCCGTTGACTTTGACGCAATCTGGTCAATCTGAATCTAGTGATGAATTGAAAAAGAAACATTTGGCTATCAAGACACGTGTTGTCAGGACCATTGCCGTTCAACCACACTAAGGACTGAGCAGCAGCCACGTTCTAGGGTCTCAAGAAGACTACATTATGATCATATCCTCTGTCAGATATTCCGCTCGGACTCCTAGATCGGTGAGCACATCAAGCGAAGAATGTGTAGCTCCATGAACTTGATTATTGCACCTTTTATATGTATAAAGCCATAAGTCTTGATCACGTTGTGAAGCCCTTCAACCATACTCTTAGCGTTTGCCTCGACACCTTGGATGTGGCTAGTATCTTTCTTGCTCTGCTCGCTACTCCGTCGAAGCCAATATCAGTGTGACGAAAACCGTTTTCAATTGTAGCCTTGACCTACAGGTCCTGCCGGTTTTCTTTGCTATAGTTCATTGCCGACATCGCCATTAATCCGCTCGACAGGTTAGCGACACGCAGACTGGGTGACGCAACCTCACTTTCACATCCGACCAGCACCGACGATAGTCGCCGCACGACTTACTGGCAGGGTCGTAAGCAGCCGCGCATCCGTCATTGGTGGCGGCACAGCCCCATGCAGCTTCAGAAGCAGCTACCAACGGTGGAACGGCTCAGAGCAGTTGCGTCTGGACCACAAGCACCAGCAACTCGAAACCAATCCGTCGTGGCTTTACTTCAGGCGGCGGATCGGCCTGACCCGCACTTGCACAACCGGTTGCGCGACCATGAACCGTCCCACGACTATTAGCGTCGGTACGACTTTGAGCAACAACACGGTCACCATTAGCTACACGATAAGTAACCGTATGGCAGTAGCAACGGCGCAAACGCCAGCACCTACCAGGCTTTGAGCAGCAGGACCGTGAAGGGCCAAACAACGGAAGGTTTTACGAGGCGCGAAATTTCTTTTTAACGCAGGTTATACCGCAGCAAAGCGCACACATGTGAGCGGGCACTGAAAAATTAAGTGGCTCGGGTTCAACCCCATTTGCGCAGGGTGTACTCGTGGATGATGGATAAATATCACCCCCAAGTGAACAGGTATGAACTTGTCATCGGTATGCGTTCATCGATACGATGATTAAAACCTAAGTTAAGCAGCGCATTAAGGCTGGGGATGCCATGGCGGCGCATTGCATGGATTGCATTCTCGTCCTGGCGGACCTGATCAAAATCCGCACTAGAATATTTCCGTGTTTGGAACCGCGAAGATGCAAGATAATACAGGGATTGGGGATCGTAGACCTGGTCTGCACGAATGGAAGGGCTAGTATGCAAAAATGCAAAACGCTTGTAGGGCAGCGCGGTGATGTGCTCTTTTTGCGCAGATCTCGCCCTCGGTGGGTTGTCGGGCAGAAGGAAAATTCCTGCCTACTCTGCTACGTGTGGGTTCGTGGTATCCACCATAAAGTAGCCCCCCCACTAAAGCTGTGGGTTTTGGCTAGTTTAAATGCCCAGAGTGTCTCATGGCAGTTGGCTCGCTTCGAGACCTAGCTGTGCTCAAGATTTAGTGTGAAGAGGAGGGCGAGTAGGTTTATGAGATCTGCGCGGCCGGCGCAGTAGTTTCGCCATGGCCCGATGCAGGGACACTACTGCGGCTGCTTTTGGATGCGAGGCTGTGATGTGAACTGAGGGTATCTCTTTTGATCCGTAGGATTCGCCATACCTGATTTGAAGGCCAAAATCAGAGAAAACGTGCTTCAAATTGAGAATACATGCAATCGCGTATACAGGTCACCTCTAAGCCTGAATATTTTGTACAGAGCCATTGACTCGCTTGTTGGATGGTGGTGAAAATAGTGCCTCCGGAATACTTCATTAGGGACAGTGCCCTTTTCTTGATTTCTCATTTTTATTTTGGGTTTTGTTCTGATTTTGTTCTCTCAATATGGCCTTGAAAAGGTGTACGTACAGCCGGCACCCACTTCGAACACCCAATACGTCGCATATAGACTTAAAACGATATATTTTATTGCAGACCATTAGTTCTGATGTAACCTTAAACCTGTATGCCGACAAGGCGTAAGATGACATCTTCCGCGTTCACCTCGCCGCCATACCTACACTCAGTAGCACCACCCGGCTGGTCCTTGGGGTCTCCGTAGCAGATCCCTGCATGGCGAAAGCAGCTCTGGATGGTCATTTTGATTTCTTGCCACCGCATATCTTGGAGGTGGTTGACTGCATAGGGGTCCGACTTGATAGAAACCGGCTCACGAAGCTTGTTGTACAACCACCGGAGCTGCTTGGGCTTGTACGCGGCTTTGAATGAAGCAATGCTCCCGTCAAACCTACGTCGGTGGACTGCACAAACGCGATCTTGTAGTCATTTTGACAACTTCTTCTTGAAATAGCGAGGGATTCGCGCTCATCTGCTGACGAGAGCCAGCTTCCTCGAGGTGCGAAGAAGACCAACAGACCCTATAACCCACCACAGGCGCACTTGCTTGCAGCGATTCGCATGTTCCGTGCCTTCGAGACGGAGACAGGTAAGGATTTGTCTGTCTTTTGTCCTTTGGTTGCGGGAGCTCGAGTGTGCGAAGTTCCCGGTTACGCCCGCCGTGCTGATGGCGTTTTTCAGCGGGCGGCCTGGGCTCACATGGTCCGACCGTCATGCACGACAAGGAGCCAAGAGCGATGAACACTCTGGAGGAAGGCTCGGGAGTGCGCTGGTTGTACGTGAACAAATCGACCGGCGGTGTGTATTTTCCTTGACGACTTCCCGCTACCCGACAAAACGAGGCGTGACCATTGCGAGCTCGGTCTCCGCTTGAAGATCAATGTGTTCCGTTCGTTCGGTGTTGCTGTCGTTGTGCGTGCTGCGAACAGTGCTGGCAGCGAAATTGTGAGGGCAGGTAAGCGCTGCCTGAAGGAGCAGGAGCCCGTGATGCCGAGCTGTTTCGTAATTCCTTGCCTCCCCCCCTTTCAGAATATTTCATTGAGTCCTGTGCCGAAAGCTTAACAAGAAATTATTGAACACGAGCTATTCCCAGCGACGTTAGCGCAACGGCGACTCTACCGACGGCTTCCATTCGGTGCACGACGTACGAAAACATCCATGGCGCTATACATGGATGGAGAGCGCTCGGTCAGGAGGTATGGTACGACCACAACCGGAAGCTGACGTCGTGATGCGCGCATTCGTCGTCAAGAACAAGTCGGCAGACCCGGCGAACACTCCGGATCGGCTCGGCCGCGAAAGCGGAACATTTTGTTTAAGACCATAGCTATTATGCCTCTCGCCTGGCACCTCCGAACACTGAAACCGCGTTTGGTGCTGCCCATTGACCGGTCGCTTCCGGCGCCGGCTCGGATGTAGACAATACATATCCCTTGTAGGCTAAGGCTATAACGCCACTCTTTACCTTACGCTATACAGTCACCTACGACTATAGAGCCCGTGCCCGTAATAGAACCGGTACACAGACTAGCGCAACCCAATCACTTGGGTCAGCAGACGCGAACACCTTTTACACACATACTACCAAGCATATGCCTACATTGTCGAAGAGCTGGCCAAGGTCTACCGTGTCAACGGTAGAGGTTCATCCGCTGCGGCGAGGCCCGAGCGTCCAAGTGTAACGGCCAAACGGCATCTGCAACACGTCGTTAATGACGCAGTCACCCTGATTATACACACAAATGCGGGTGTGTGACGTAGCTGGGTTGTAGTGCCAAACTGGGTACGACATTGGCGAGATTTGGTATGATACTACCGCGTGAAACCTAACCTAAGTCCGCGGTACTGACGCTACAGCAGCCTTCCGGTTGGATACCCTACTGAAGCTCGCGCTTTCCGAATATGTCTGTTAGATGGGTACATTGCTACCGGGGCTTGTGGCGCTAGTGCGAGATCAATCCGTGGAGTACTGTCGCCCAAAAAAGAACTTAACCCCCGCAATGCTCGACTACCCCTACGAGTTTTACTGGCACCTCGATCAGCTCCAAGAAATTGTCCGTGATGGTGTACAAGTAAGACTTAAGCCCCCCCAATGCAACTAGAGCAATCACCAAACCAAGGATCGAACATTCGAAATCCACAAGGAGCAGGATTCTTGGCGCTGCCAAGTCCGAGACATGTATGTACGGGTGTTGTGGCCCGAGATTGTAATCAGCCCCTTCAGGGGAGCCGACATAGGCGACGGCGATGCAAGCGTTTCCGACCGTACGATTCCCGACATCTCGTACCCTGAAGCCACCCCCATTAAAGCCTACACAGGCCAAGAGATCATCACAAGGCCCGACTGCGTTCACTGCGGCGCCATTGATAGCGAGATAGCTCGTACAAAGCCGTTCCGCCCCGGTGTCGAAGTCAAGCTGATGACTGGAGACATAGCATCGGTTTTTCGTAAGATCAGCATACCCAACAAGAGTGTCTACCTCACCGGTTTTCTATGAGATCGACGGCGGCGCCATGTCTTATGCCCACGGCAGTCACACCAACACCGAGTACCCGGACGACAAGGACTGGTCGCGTTGGTACGCTATGGTCGCCGTTATGGACGCTGATCCTATCCTATCGACGACAAGAAGTTTACGAGTTGGACCCCTCTCCCCCCAACCCGTCTCGGTCTGGGATTCGACTCCGTCGCAGACAGCGTTTCTAAGCCACTCGGGAAAGTCGAGAAAGGCAGTCAAATTGTTGGTGCAGCCTACCTCGCTTCGTACCTCAGTCGTAAGGCGTATATATCACTTATGGAAGCCTTCGGCACGTGGCTTCATGTATCCGCGCTGCTTGACCCTTCCTCCAGCGACAGCAAGTAAGGGAAAATCAACTTAATCGCTTAGAACGCGTTTCAATCACGGACTACACGAGGCACGCTCTACAATGGTTGATAGATTATACATGCCCCTGTGTCGCTGGAGTACTTCAACGCTCTTCCGCCCGCTGATACAGTGATCGAGACGGATGCATACGATGTTGGCTTGTGCGCTCTGGATGCGCGCCATCTAGCTCAGCACTAGCATACAAATTCTTCCCTGACAAACTGGTTCATATTCACGCGGCCAAGCCTGGCGTTCCTAACGCGTTCGACATCAATTTCTAGAAACTGCTGTCGAGCGTATTCACCGTTCACACACCGGGACAACGCTGGCCTACACTCGCAGCGCACGGCGAGCGACCACACCACACCTGCTTCCGAAGTGCCTGGCAGAACAAAATTGCACCACGAAATCCCCGCACTCAGCTTATCAATCAACTCCTCAGCTGATGGGAAGGATCTTTTCATCTCCAGGTTTTAACGTCTCACGTCTCCCCGGGCCTGACAATGCTCGTATCGACGCCGGATTCCGCATACCAGCTAGATCGTATTATGTATAGCTGTTTGTCTCACTAACTCCGCGCTGCTCGCCGCTCACTCTGACCGTTAACCTCCACGAGTTGGTTAAGATCTGGCAGCGTATCTCCGAGCTCACTCCGTTGCAGGCTCCACGTTGGATCGGTACCGTCGCTCTCTAAGCATGTGGACTGCGCTGCATCCGCTGCCAATTTCCGCTTACTCCCACATTCGCATGCTGCTTAAAGGAATCAGTCGCAATGCCACTGCTCGTCAGGGCACGGCGTCAGTGTCGCTGGACCTGCTGGAAGCATGCTCCCACAGGCTCGTATTCGCCGATCTGTTTGATCAAGCTCGCTGGGGATGGTGTGGGTAGAGCTGCGAACGTCCCGCAGTGAACCCCCTGCGAACCCAGACCTACACCTACACCTGGGGGTTCTACTGACGTCCCTTCAACCCCCCCCCCCTCCTCCCTGAACCCCCCTACTTATAAATACTATGGTGCATACAAATTTTCAATACGAACTATCTCCGTGATCAAGATACAGGTTGGTGCTGGCGGGCGCAGACGGCAAGATCCAAGCTTGGCAACAAGCCTAGGAGTCACCAAGTCGCCCACCGACACCACGTGGGCGCCATACTCGAGCTCATAGGTCGTCTGTGCCCCCCCCCCCACCCCGCGAAAGCCAAGGCGTCATACAAATACAACGCCACCCAACCAAGCACCAGCCCTGCAACATACGCGTAGCCCTCGCTCCACAAGTCAGGCTCACCAATCCTGCTCATCTCATCAGCGGCGGCCCCCTACAAGCTCGTGCCAGACAGCTCGCTTGCCGGATGTCGTCTTCTTAACAGCGCCACGAAACCAAGAAACAGGCAAACGAATCTACGCCATGCAGCACCAGAAGCGGAAAGATGTCTGGCACATCGCCCGCTTGGTTCCTAAGGACAAATACAGTGGCGTTCGCGACACTGATCTTTCCAACGAGCATGGTGGTTTCGCCATTTGTTTGTTGTCCAGAGCGACGATGAAATTTCGTGTTGGAAGACACAAGATGGTGGAGCACGTGACCAAAACTCACCCCAGCGAGCACCAGCTCTTCCTGGACCAGCAGAATTTGGTCGTAACAACTGGCGGTGGCGTTCAAAAGGTGTGCGCGGCCCGCAGTCTCGACGATAAGCTTACAGACGTCGCTGACCCCGATAAGACGATTCCCATCCGTTCGATCATGCCTGAGCAGCAGAAGCAAGTCAACATGCTACTTCCGAGGTGGATTGCGCGCCAATTTCGGTCGCTAGTTATTGTAGAAGACGCAGGTTTTGTGGAATTTGTCTTCTTCATCACTCAGGAGCCTGGACGCGTGGAAATTTCCTTGCCCAACCGTCAAAAGCTACATTTCGATTACAATCCATTACATCACCGACCGCTTTGAATCGAGAAACTGGACCCTCGAAGCTCGTGAACTTCCCGGAATCCATGATGGCCCTGCTATTGCTACGGTATTGAACGAGGTGATGCAAGAATGGTTGATGGTCAAGGCGTACTGCACACGTCTTTTGCGCGACAAGGGCTCGAACACTGTTAGTGCTGCTGCAAAGCTGGGGGTTACCGACATGTCTTGCGTCGCCCACTCTCTTCATTTGGTCGTAGCGGGGGGTGCTGATAAAGAAGAAGAAAAAGAAGAAGGCGAATAAGTCAGCAGGCAAGTCGGCGGACACGTCGGCCGACACGTCGGCGGACGAGTCAGCGGAAACCCCGGCGTGGGCGGGGCAGGTGGCCAGTGAAAGTGCCGAGCCTATTCCAAAGCACCACGAAGGTGAACAGCTCTCAATTGAAGAGCGCGAAGATATGGAAGCTCTTCGCGACCTTGCTTGCGACGAAATGGACGAATATCTGGACTCTGCAATTTTGAGTCTCGAGCGCGATGAACTAGATGCTATGCGTGGGGTAGTTCAGCAGTTTCTTATGCTCTCAAGCTACTGCAGAAAATCTCCAAAAGGTCAAAATCGACTTGGTGCGTGCCAGGTTAGAGCCCGTGGAATCAAGCCAAGCGAGGTTCTTCGCGTGCAAGTGGACTGTCCGGCGGGATGGAATAGTTGCTGGGATATGCTGCAGCGTTTGGTCGTTCTCGAGCAAAGTCTAGTTAATTGCTTTTTGCATTTGAAAGGCCCCGAAGGTCGCAAGGAGTTTGGAGGGATGGATTCAAAGCTGCGGCGCCCTAAAGCGTCGGAATGGCTGACGATCAAGTGCTTATCAACTCTATTGGCGCCGTTTGCTGCTGCTACAACAGCGCTAAGCGTACAACAGTATCCTACTCTGCATTTGGTGGGTCCGACGCTGTATAGCATCCGCAAGCACTTCTCACGGAAGGACTTGTTTGCAGCGCACGTGGCCATGGCGGGTGAGAAGCCGTACGTAGCGGAGCCGGGGGTGATGATGAAAGAGTGCCGAACAATGATTCTGAAGCTGTTCAATGAGCGCTTTTCCAAATTGGAACAGAGCGAGCTCGTGTGGGTTGCTTATCCTGACCCTTGCGTTGGAAAGCGAATGTCACACCTTAGCGCTACTGACAGTCAAGGTGCGGTCGATGGGCTCCTCGCAGCGGCACGTGAACTGGCTCAAAAAGCGGAGGGAGGCTCAGTCACCAGACTCCAATCCAGGGGGGTTCAGGCATCATTTGATACAACGCAGGCTGCTGGCAGCTTCATGGATGATCTGTTCGGGCCGGATGAGGCTCCTCGACAACGATCTGATATCGACAAAGACTGTGCCGACGCGCTCACGTTCTATTTGAGCGATATCAAGACCATCCGAAGCACAGACGACCCGCTCTTGTGGTGGCGCATCAACGCTTCCAAGTATCCCCATTTAAGTCGGTTTGCTAGGAAGTGGCTGGGGGCCGTGGCAACGAGTGTACCCTCGGAGCGAGCATTCTCGACGAGTGGAAACATCTTGACTTTCAAACGAAGCGCCCTCGCCCCTTCACGGGTAAGCGATCTGGTGTTCATTGCAAGCAACGGAAGGGTTGGAAATCTGTAAGCCTCTTGCTGCTGTGAGTCGTTTGAGTAGTGTTTCGCTTGCATATAATACATGTTAGCCAATAAACGTTCTGATCATTCATTCATATCAATTCTGCCTTGCTTGCCATCGGCAGGGGCATGACGTCGCACAGCATGCCTGTGTTACCTTGATGCAGCTTCATCACCAGTTGCAGGAAGCACACGGGCTTCATGTACGACATCGCCGACTGCCCTGAACAGCAAGCGGTACATTCACCAATAAGTTAGACGGGAGGGCCACAGGCCAGTGTCGTGAGCACCAGTGGTGACGGCAACAGAACCGACAGCTTGCTGATCTTACCGGCGTCCTTCTGCTCGCGCAGGTACAAGATCGCCTTCTCTGCGTGCAGCGTCACGTCCATGACGACGTCCAGGTTGTTGCGGTCCTAGGCCTGGGCGCCGGACTTGAGGCGGGTCACGATGAGGCCGCCGAACCTGGCGCTTGAAACGTGAGCTTGGACAGCTCAGCAACGATGAGCAAGCCGAGGCAGCCGTCGAGGTCATGCACGGCAACAATGCGCACGCTGGCCGTAGACGTGGCGGCGGCGGGCTTGTACTGGGCAGCGAACACATCTTGGTACCCGCGGATGGCGTCCGACAGACGAAGGGCACCGAGCTGCATGTTTAGGAAGTCGTACAACGAGAAGCTCAGACGCAGCAAGCTCGTCATGTTGCTGCTGAGCGAGGACCCAAGGATGAACATGACGTGCTTTTGGACGATCGGCAGCAGGTCGTGGCGCTCATGCCCTCCAGCAGGCGCACCTGCACGACGCTGCCTCCCTCGGAACCTCGAACGTCGCTCCCTCAGGAAGGTGGTGTTTTAGTGCCTTCATCAGGGCGTCAGCACGCTTCTAGAACGTCGGTAGCCGTGGGCAAGAAGTAGCTGCCGTTCACGGGTGGCTCTGTGCGCGTCTTGAGCGCGAACACGTCGTTGCTGGAGCCGGTCTTGCCCAGCCAGAAGCTGCCTATTATGTCGAGTCGAGCTGTAGCAGGCACCAAATCCCTGGGTATCCAGCACGCACGCGATTTTCTTGTGCATCGCGTCCTACAGCTTTTGGCGCCGACGCGTGCCTCTGAATGCCCCACCGCGAGACCGCCTTCTGCTCGCGCCCGCTCGTCCGCGCTTATCTTGCACTGTAGCTACCTATGTACGTCCGGCAGCGTGTGCGCCGCGTTCAGGTCGGTCGTGGGGAGCGCAATGCGATGATCCAGCGATTCGGCGTCGGTCCGCTCTTCCTGCAGCGAGTCGAGCTTCTCCCTCGCGTGTGCCCACGGCATGCCAAAACGTCAGTGTAATCCACTTCACTTTAGCAGTAGAATTTTCAAGTGTAAATATTGGGGTGTTTACAGGGTGTTCAAGGGACGTTCAGCGGTCCAAACGCCCCCACGAACGTTCGGGGGGTTCAGAGGGGGGGGGGCACGAACGTTCACAGCTCTAGCTGTGTGTGGAGTTCTTCTTTCTTTTGAGGCGTTCCGAAAACGTGGCGATCGTCCGTCGCGCTTTTAAGTGTTTTGCCCTTTGAGCCCAAGCCAGAGTTGCTCTCGATTCGACGAACAACCGACATTCTCGCCGCAGTTAACCCAATGTGTGTGCCAGCGCCTGATCGGATCGAAAATGAACCAAGCTGGTGCTTCCACGACAAGAACGCTATCACGCTCCGGACGTCCAATCCTCTACCCAGTGCTCAGGGCGCTCATTCTTATTGAACCACGAAAGAGACTCCCCGCTGGTACCCAGCGGTGGTGTACCTATCTCGAGGGCAGATCCCTGCGTGTGTTTCCATGCCAATTAGGATGATATCATATTGTTTACCATGTGCACTATCTCTATATGCTTTGAGGCCTTACATGTGTTACGCTACGAAGCTGGCGGCTTGCATCAACACGTACAGATCTATAATTATTTAGCTCAAATAGCTCAGGATACCAACTTGCACGGTGACATTCCGCCTTATTTACAAACAAATCTGTTGCGATTTGGATTAAGCACATGAACCTGCTTGTTAACCGCCATGACAATTCCTAGTCTAAAATAGAAACAGGGAATCTAATTAGAAGATCAGTCGAAATAAATAAGACTCTGAAGTCTAAATTAGCCGAAATCTCGACTGATTTACTATCCGATTAGACATTTGGGGAGCCGATCACAATAGTTATTGTAGTTTTTTTCCCGGTATATTGGGCATTTTTTAGATAGCATTCCGAAATTCTGTAAAACCTCTAATTGTGCGGGAAAACTATGGAGATCGAGGCTACGGAGATCGAGACACACAAAAACATACGAAGTGCCCAATTGAAAGTAGACTTCTCCAGAAATAGCAACCATCGACCTATATAAAATAGTAGACATAAAAATACTATTTCTGAGTGTCCTTAAAATAGTCCCGGTAGTTGCCGAGACTGAAGGGTCGTTCATTCTCACTGTGCAAGAATGGAGACGTCTGCTACCAGTACACCCTTCAAGAGCTTCCCGATACCACCGTTGCCGGAGCAAGTCTACGACTCGTATACAGAAGCTGAGTCAGCCCTTCACGCCTGGAATCGGAGGCATGGTGTCGACGTCACCAAGGGCCACCACAAAAAAAACCGAGCTGAAGTTGTACGCCAGCGTGATTTTAAGTGTGACCGATACGGACGTACTCAAAACAACCGCGGTTTGTCGGACGAGGATCGTGTTCGGCCCAACCGCGGAACCAGTAAGATTGGCTGCGAAGTGAAGATTCGTTTGGAGGCTGTGGACCCGCTTCAGTGTTCTGGAAAGTGGAAGGTTGTGCATCTGAGAAATTCACTTCTTCACAACCATCCTCCATCCGAGGATATTAGCATTCACACGGGGCACAGGAAGCGTGACCTTTTACGACTGACGTCGCCCGGTTTGTCTACTGCTGACTTGGTTGCTTCCCAGACGGCGGTTGGTATTGCCCCAGAGGTGATTGTGGCTACTCTTCGACGCGCTGACCCCGGCACGTCGATCATAGAAAAAGACATTTCAAATAGGAAGGGAGCTGAGCGGCGCGAAATGTTGTCCGACAGCACATCCGTAGAAGTCCTGCTGAAGGAACTGGAAGATCGTGGGTTTTTCTACAAGGTCGAGGTGAATCCGGATACAGCTAGGCTGCGCTACCTGTTTTGGTCTCACCCTGGGATCAAGGAGTTCTACACCTGGAATAGTAACGTGCTGATCCTCGACTGTACGTACAAAACCAACGTGTACGACCTTCCATTGCTGAACATCATCGCTATGACGAACATGAACACCGTTCTACCCGTCGCGCAGTGTTGGCTTCCAGGAGAGAAAGAGGAAGACTTTGTCTGGGCATTGGGGCAACTCAAGGCAATGATGGAATCCTACGGGATATCTGAGCCTTCGATTATCTTGACGGACCGTGCACTAGCCTGTATGAACGCGCTGGACCTCAAATTCCCTGATGTGCCGTCGCTCGTGTGCCGATGGCACATGAATCACCAAGCGTAGGAAAACCCACAAGAAAAACCACGGTGTATCGGGGACTGCACGCGAACCAACTTATAGCGAGCGTGTGGATCTGAACAACCCAGCGCCAGGACCTCCACCGGCACCAAGACCGCCCACGACTTTCACTGACCTGCTGCATTCCAACACAAGCACCAATCCGCATTTTCCAGCTTTCCTAACTATGATGAACCTCAATGTGGACACGCATACTCAGGAGGCCGCACCAGGTCAGCTGCATCCAGTCTTCTTGCCTCCTCGAACCTGGGGATATGCTGGCCGCAGACCGTACTAGATAGCCTCGCCCAACAAATCGACCGGACATGCATAGGGTACATCGTTGATAAATTACACATCAAATATAATACATGGCTATTGCTTACCAGCATGCTGTAAGACATTTTGTTGTGGTAACTAGCCTTGGCAAATATTGTAAGACTCGTTTTGGTCATTTAAGACGGCCTCCGGTGCAGTAAGAGCGCTTTTTGTGCGTTTAAGATATGTCTTAGTGAAAATAAAACCGATTTCTGTTAATCTTAAGACGACAAACTGTGTCATCCCATTCCAAAGATACTTAGGGTAGTGGGGCCTCATTCAATTTAAAATAAATTGGTCGATGCTTATAATATGTGCAAAATATTTTTAATACGAACAGAGGATCAAAACCATTTAATCTAAAGGAAGGACTAAACCAGAGAGTTATTTGTCATTTAAAGCTTTCAAACGAGCTTCCAGCTCAGTTTCGGATGCAATGGGAGTCTCAATGGGGTCTGTCACAACACGCCTGCGACGCCCCGTAACGACAACCGCTGACCCTGGGACCTTAGACAAGAGTGCATCCAAGACTCCCGGTAGCGGATCAGTAGCAAGCGAAATGCCCCACTTGCACCGAAGATAGTACGACTTGTTTTGGCTCTGTCGACGCTCTTTCCGCTTGGCCTCTCGCTCCTTCACAGCCTTTTTGCCGCATCCGAATTTCTTTCGCTGGTGTCGCTTCTTCGAGTAAGCCGTGGCGAACACCTTCTTGCACGTGGGACAGCGCCGATTGACAATGCCGCTTTTCTTCTGAGTACCCTTAGCCTTCTTTCCTTTAGCCTTCTTTGCCTTCGCCGCCATCCCGAGAATGGTACCAACTTGCATGATTGAATTGGTAGTCGTAAGATCTTTGTTGTCTATTATCATCAATCTTACTATTTCCGCGACTTGCACGGGCAGTACCCAGTTGAGCAGACCTTTATAAGGGGGGTGGGGTACTATTTGATGATGGGGTACTAGCAAAAAGCCAAGTGCTCAGTTAAATACCCCTACCTAAAATTGTCCATCAACAACTTATAGCTAAAAAAATTCATTTAAAATTCTTTCCAAAATCAGCTTCCATCCTTGTTTTACATCCTAATCACTTATTTAAATTAAAGTTACGTGAACACACAACGCATACAGCACCCTAGACCGACAGCAAGAAACTTCACGCTGCCAATAATGCCAAGTACTAAGGTTGGGAGGGGTACTGTAAAATTTTTAGTGGAGAGGGGGTTACTATTAGAGGGCGGGGTACTAATTGAGGGCGGGGCACAAGTTGTAGAGGTTTTACAGTAACTCAAATTGCCCAGTTTCAAGATACCTGTTTATCGCCGACCAAAAGACAACCCCGTGGCTGATTGTTGCCTTCCTAGCTGCCGCTCCGCTTGCACTACAGCGTTGGCAATTGTTGCGTACAAGCAGTGTAGATGTAGTGTGTAGTTGCCGTCAG
>JAIKVJ010003881.1:0-24583 GCA_024679225.1 Phytophthora pisi | reverse complement strand
GTATTGTAATCAACCAATCAGCACGTTCGAAATAGGATCCATGCTCGTTGGAAGTTTACGGGGGAGTCACGTCGTCGCCGAGCATGTTCAGAGGCAGATTGGCTGCTGCCTCCATCGTTCACCCGGGTATGCAGCTGGCGAAGTGTTCGTGGATTGTGTGCTGGACACGCTACTGTGTCAGTCGTTTTTCAATCCTTACGCTGTGGATCAGATCCGAGCTCTCGCGGGGGACTACCACTCGGTGGCAACCCAGCACAGCTCAGCGCAAGCACAGCTCAGCGCAAGGCGGTCGGGGAGCTTTACGCCCTTCTCTGATGCACTACTTTTCCACGGTGACTACTAGCGAGTCGAAGGACGTGAAGTCGCCCCCAACGAAGAAGTCGCTGCAAGAGCGGAATACTGTTGGAGGCCGCTGCCAGTACCCAGTCTTACGTGCAGCCACCATTGCATGCGAACTTGAGGGCGAGTCGTTTAGCGAGATATTTTCTCGGGCTTTGAGTCAGCAGATATTGGTGCTGGGGGTGTATCGACGAGCTCAGGCTGGCGGCCGCGGGAACGCGCGTCCGTACGTCGTCACGTGTCCAGAGTCGCCCTCGGGATGCCGAGTTGAACACGGGGATCAGTTGCATGTCCTCACCAAGCGGCCGGCTCCCGTTTGTATACAATGAAAGCCAGCCAGTTACGATGAGTGGGCCAAGTACAGCCCTTTGGCCTGTGGATCTTGAGGTCTTACCCGAGAAAGCTAGGGATTCCGCGGACTCAACAGCAGCGAGCTACGCTGTTGATCATACAGTCCCCGTTTTGACTCTCGTTGGACTCGCCACTTCAACATCTACTGTACCGCGCTGCATTGGTCCAAATTATATCGGTTTTCGACCAATCCCCGCTGGTCTCTTTCGCGTGCCAGGCCGGACAACTGCAGGGATGCAGCGCCGATCTCACCCCGACGAGCGCGCCGTGCTGCCCACCGTCGCCCGCAGCGGCCGCGCCTCGCCCTTCAGCAGCCCGCATGCCATGCCGCGCCGCATCTCGCGCCCGCTGCTGCTCCTGCTGGTGCTGGGCGTCCTCGGGCTGCTCGTGGTCACCGCCAACTTCATGTTCACGTGGCGCGCCACGTCAGTCGCCCGCGCGCGGGCCGAGGAGCACCTGGCCAGTCTGCGCGAGAACGCGGGGGTGACCAGCACTCTGGGCAACGCCCACGGCAACGTCCTCAATGCAGCGGACGGCCAGGCGCCGCCCGCGCGCCAGCCGCAGGACGAGTTCTCGGCCGACGACGTCCAGCGCATGGAGAAGCAGCTCGTGTACACGATCCACCAGGTGGCGCAGCGCACCAGCGAGCCGCGCGGCATCGTGCTGCCCTTGTTCGACGGCATTGCCGCTCTGGGGCTGTCGCTTATCATGGAGCTGCGCGCCTTTGGCGTGGACCTGCCCATTGAAGTGCCGCACTGCGGAGACCTGAAGGAGTCGCTGCAGCGCACTGTGCTGAGCAAGGAGGACATGGGCGTCATCCGCTTCTACGACGTGTGCGAGCTGGCCTCCAAGACCGCCAGCACGCTGGACGCGTCGCGCAAGGTGTTCTGCCAGAGCCTGCGCAACTGCCACCGGTCCTACCGCTCCTTCGACGTCAAGCTGCTGGCCGTGACGTTCTCGCAGTTCGAGGAGCTCATGCTGCTGGACGCCGACACGCTCTTCTTCGAGAGCCCCATGTCGCTCTGGGACACGGACAAGTACAGGAACACAGGCACGCTCTTCTTCCGCGACCGCCTGAGCCAGGACAACATGTTCCTCGGCAACCGCATCCGCGGCAACGCGGACGTGAGCGAGCTGAACCAGTACATCTCGCGCTTCGACGTGTCGCCGTTCGCACCTCTGGGCAACGTTGAACGACCAAAGGCTGCGAGCGAGAACAAGATCCCCGTGGAGCTCAACAACTACTCGCCGAGCGAGCACCTGCTGACGAGCCACTCGTGGAATCACCGCGCTGGCCACGAGATGGACTCGTCGCTCGTACTGTGGAGCAAGAAGCGCCAGCCGCGCGCCACCGCCATTCTGGCGGCGTTCGCGGCGCTCAATGGTATTGGCCGCCCGCCTTCCTATGGCGACAAGGAGCTCTTCTTCATCGCTGTGGAGCTTGCTGAGACACAGTACTCCTTCTCCGACTTTGGCGTTGGCGGCGTGGGCTGGGACTTCCGGGACCACGGCCCGGGCAAGTCGGTCGTGTGCGGCCACGCGTCGCACTACTACCCGGTGAAGCCGGCGGACCTCAGCACCGCCGCCAACACCAGCGTGTTGTACCTGAACAGCGACGCCATCCTCGAGTACGACCCCAAGAAGAAGCCCGTGTACTACAGCCAGGCGCGGCTATACGAGGTGTACGCGGGCTCGTTCGTGGAGCGCGACCTGCCTCAGGAATGTCCGTTCGACGTTACGGGCGTGCGCTTCTCCTCTGACCAGGAGGACCGCATGCTCTTGCGCCAGCGCTTCCATGAGATCGCCACGGCGTGGATGGAGGAGTAGAGGCGCCAAGTCTTACAGGTAGATGCCCGTCGGAGGGTAACGAATGCATATATGGGGATCAATCATTTGAAAGTGTCTATTAGTACAGCATGGGCCAGAGAAAGGACCAACGGAGGCGAGCGGTTGTAGCCATAGCAGACCCGCAGGGCCGCGCGGTATCTGCGGAGGCGGGCCCAGCGCCGAGCATTCCAGCGAGCCGAGCACTGTACTCGCCAGGTGAGAGAATCTTTTTATCGCAGGAGCGCAGCGACTGCCTTTGCGCAGCGCAGCGAAGCAAAGCCCTTGATCCTATACAAAAATCAAGATATCGGTTTTCGCTGTGCTGTACTAATATCCTCTGCCCAATCATTTAGCGAGTACGCGAGGGCTCGAAACTTCCTCCCCGCTTTCGTCGAAAGCGGGGAGGATGTTGAATACGCTACAACATGCGTTCCAGGCATCAACATCAACCTAGCGTGTCCACGCGTTACCATGCGAGCCACTGACCAGACGAGGAAACTGGCCGTGCGTGCTGAGCAACTCTCTTCTGGACTCGGTCTCCGATTTAACTCAGCCCAACTAACTTGAGTCGAGTGAGAATGACTTGAGATTGTTCACGTCTTGACCTCGATCTTTCGCATCGTCGATACGCCCTGAGAAGCGGAGGAGACGACCACCCGACTGCGCCAGGTGTGATCCCCGGCAAGAGCTGCTTGGGCGCCAGCCGGAGTGCACTATCCGGAATGACACCTGAACACGGTGTGATACGGCGTGCAAAACCGAGTCCAAAGGCCGGTTTCTCCATGGCTACAATCAGCAACCTCTCTCAATCCATACCCATACGTCCACCTAAATCAACATTAGCACTGTTTGTCCCAGCCTCCATCCTTCCGATACCCTGACGCATCCGCATCCGTGTCACTCCTCCTAATCCGTCAAGGCCTCGCCCTCAAATGCCCAGATAGGCGTGGATTTCCGCCTGCACGTGTTCCGCCAGCGGCATCGCCACCACGTACCCCCACCATTTCCAAACTTCCCGAAGAGAGACCATCACTCTGCCTCGCCCGCAATGGTCATGGCTCGCTCGCACGGCTCGGTGCGGATGCGCTGGATCGTGGCGCTGCTGGCCGCGGGCGTGATCTTCGTGCTGTCCGACGTGCTCTTCACGTGGCAGCAGCTCACCGCGTCCTGGTCCGCGCGCTCCGCGCCCTCCATACGCGCAGTGCAGGACGCCGTGGCCCGGGCCGGCGGCTCGCTGCCGCAGTTCGTGGACCGCCTGAGCGCCAGCGCGGCCGCCGACCTGCTGCGCCAGATCGACCCGCAGTCCGTGCCGGCCGTCAGCACCAAGGAGGAGGCCACGCGCGCGGACGACGACGACACGCTGCGCCTCGAGACGGAGCAGCTCAAGGCCGACGAGGTGCAGGCCGAGCAGCTCGAGGCGCAGCTGCTCCAGTCGCTGCTCAACGTGACGCAGCGCACGAGCGCGCCGCGCGGCGTCGTGCTGCCGCTGTACGCCGACCTGGCGCCGCTGGGGCTGTCGCTGCTGCTGGACCTGCGCGCGCTGGGCGTGGCGCTGCCCGTGGAAGTCCCGCACTGCGGCGATCTGAATGAGAAGCTGGCGGCCACCATCGAGAAGAAGCAGCAGCAGCTTGGGGACGTGTTCGTGTACGACGCGTGCGCGCTGGCGGCCGAGGAGCGGAGTGTGCTGGATGCGAGCAGGCCCGTGTTCTGTAAGGACCTGGAGGAGTGCCATGCCAAGTTCCGCACACTGGATATCAAGGTGCTGGCGGTGATCTACTCGCGGTTTGAGGAGCTCATGCTCATGGACGCGGATGCGCTGCTGCTGCAGAGCCCCATGTCACTGTGGGAGACGGACAAGTTCCAGAAGACTGGCACGCTGTTCTTCAACGACAGGATCAGCCAGTCCAACTCCTCACTGGGCTTCCGTCCGGCGGCAAGATTGGGCGTCACGGAGCTGCAGAACTACTTGTCGAACGCTGATGTGAGCGTATTCCGCCAGCTGCCGACGATTCCGAGGGAGAAGGCGAAGGTGTCGACGGATGTGGGATTGCCCTTCGAACCGAGCGATACTCTGCTTAACAGTCACGCGTGGAATCGCCGCAGTGGACACCAGGTGGACTCATCGTTACTGCTTTGGAGTAAGAAGCGGCAACAGCGTGCTACGGCAATTTTGGCGTCTTTTGTTGCGCTCAATGATGTCGCTCGTCCTCCGTCCAACGGCGAGAAGGAGCTGTTTTTCGTGGCGTGTGAACTAGCAGAGACGCAGTATGCTTTCTCGGATTTCGGTGTTGGAGCTGCTGGGAGCGACTTTAAGGACCATGGCGAGGGCAAGTCGATTATCTGTGGACAGCCTGCGCAATTTTATCCGGTGAAACCAACGGGTGACGGCAGTGCGAGTTTACTTTATCTGAATTCGGATGCCATCATGGAGTACAAGCCCAAGACCCAGCCAATGTTCTACTCAAAAGAACGCTCTGCTGACTTCTATCCGGGCTCGTTTAGCGACTGGGAATTGCCTCAAGACTGCCCCTTTGACGTGACGGGAGTGCCGTTCTCAGAGCAACAGATTCAGCGCGTGTTGCTACGCCAACGTTTTCATGACACCACGGTTGAGTGGGAGCGCAACGCCTTGATGAGTGAGAACGAGAGTGAACAAACTCAAGCTGACGACGTCTCCAACACGAAACTTCAGGGGCTCTTAAAGCAACTATCGGATGGAACGCCCTTTGAAGAGGCTACTGCGGCACCTGCAACGGCTTCGCCTGCGACTGCTGCTCCTGCCACCCAAGCTGTTGCTACCACTTCTGCGCCGGTGGTGACAGAGCAACCAAAAAAGTGGTCTGAATTCATGAATGATGCACGGGAACGCGCCGAGATGGAAAAGCTAATGGAGACCAGGCTGATTCACTCATTGTACACGTTGAGCCAGCAGACCAGCGTTCAGCGCGGAATCATCATTCCCCTGTATGACAAGATCACAACTCTCGGTGTTTCGCTGATTTTGCAATTGCGTTCCCTCGGTGTGGATCTACCGATCGAAGTCCCTCACTGCGGCGATTTCGACGAGAAGTATGGAGAATCGATGATGCAAAAGACGGAGCAACTGGGCGAGGTGTACGTGTACAACGCATGCAAGCTTGCTGCCACTGCCAAGAGTCTTTTGAACCCTGAAAAACCGCTGTTCTGCAAGGACTTGGATACCTGCCACAGTATCTACCGGAACTTCTTCATCAAAGTGTTAGGTGTCGTGTATTCTCGCTTCGAGGAGATCATGATTATGGATGCAGATGCGCTGTTGTTCCAGTCCCCGATGCCGCTATGGGAAACGAAGAAGTACCAGACGACGGGTACACTTTTCTTCAATGATCGCATTGCTGAAGCCAACTTTTCCATGGGCCTCGGCTACCGACCTGCAAAGCGCCCGAACATCATGGCTATCGAAGATTACCTATCGAAAGCTAATGTGGACCTCTACCGCCACATCCCAACACTCAGTCGGCCGAACGCGTCAGCTGAACTCATTGCGGCCGACAAGTCGACTGTGACGCTACACTTTCAGCCAAGTGAGGGTTTGTTGAAAAGCCACCCTTGGAATGGCCGCAGTGCGCACCGCGTGGATTCGTCGATCCTGTTGTGGAACAAAAAGCGACAGCCACGAGCAACTTCGATCTTGGCCTCATTTATATCGCTGAACGATTTGCCGCGGCCGCCTTCTTACGGTGACAAGGAGCTGTTCTTCGTAGCATGTGAGCTCGCGGAGACGGAATATGCTTTTTCTGACTTCGCCACGGGTTCAGCAGGTTCGGACTTTCGCAATATGGGTGAAAACAAGTCGATCATCTGCGGCAGTGCGGCACACCACCTTCCAGAAAAATCCGATGACACTCCGATCCAGGACGTGAGCTTGTTGTACATGAACACAGATTACATCATGCGCTACAAGCCCAAGAAGTCCCCGATGTATTTCTCGGCAGCACGACCTCGTGATTTCTTCCCTGGCACATTTGAGGAACGAAAGTTGTTGATGATGTGCCCGTTCGACATCACCGGTGTGAAGTTCTCGGAAGCTGAGGTGAAGCAGATCTATCAGCGTCAACAGTTTTTCCACATATCGACGGATTGGGAAACCAATGCAAAGGAAACGGATGCTGCCAAGCGCGAAGCAGCAGATATTCTAACGAACGAGAAGCTCCAGGCAATTTTGAAGGACGGGCCACCGCTGGAGGATCTTACGGAGCCACCCAAGGACCCCTTCAAGGAGGAGGAGGCGAAAAAGGCTGCCGAGCTGAAAAAGAAGGTGGACGATCTCCAGGCACAGGAGAAGCAACTTGTTCACACACTGAACCATTTTGCTCAGCAAACCACGGTGAAGCGCGGTATTGTGATTTCAGTTTACGATGGTATCATCAAGTTAGCCATTTCGCTGGTTTTGGAGTTGCGAACAATCGGCATCAATGAGCCTATTGAGATGCCTCACTGCGGTGACTTGAACCCGGATGTTCAGAAAATGTACCTGACAAAGAAGCAACTTGGTACGATCTGGTTCTACAATGTCTGTGAAAGGGCAGCACGAACCACGAGCCTGCTGGATCCGTCTCGGAAGGTCTTCTGTGAGAAGATTGAGGATTGTCACGCGAAGTTCCGCGGTTTCATTATCAAGCCGCTCTCGGTGACGTTTTCAAGGTTCGAGGAAATCATGATGATCGACGCTGACACAACGTTCTTCGTGAGTCCCGCAAAACTCTGGGACTCTGAAAAGTACAAGAAGACTGGTAACTTCTTGATGCACGACCGTATCAGTCACGAGCAGTGGTTTATGGCGGAACGGGTTCCTGGAAATCCGAACCTTTCGGTGGAGCAGAACTATTTCTCCAAGTTTGATGTGACGCCATTCCGATCAATACCCACTCTTGAACGCCCGAATGCAACGATCGCAAACTCGACGTCGGTGACGCTAAATTTCGAGCCAAGCGACTTTTTGCTGAGGAGCCACTCCTTCAACATTCGGGCGGGCCATCAGGTGGATTCGTCGCTGGTACTTTGGAACAAGAAACGGCAACCGCGTGCTACTGCGATCTTGGCTTCGTTCATTGCACTAAATGACATTGCCTCACCTCCTTCGTACGGCGACAAGGAACTGTTCTTCTATGCGAGCGAGCTGGCTGAGACGCAGTACTCGTTTTCCGATCATGCCATCGGTGCTGTTGGTACCAAGCTCATTGATGGCGGTCCGAAGAACTCCACGTTGTGCGGCGACATGGCCCAAGTGTTCCCAATTCACACGGATGGTGTCCCGGACGACGATGTGCCCCTGTTTTATTTCAACAGCGACCGAATCTTGTACTTCCGACCGCAGAAGGAGCCTGTATACTATATGAAGGCGCGGCCTTGGGATTTCTACCCGGGTGCGTTTGGTGAGCGTAAGCAGGAGTGCCCGTTCGATATCACAGTCGGAAAGCTTTCCGAGGAAGAGGAAAGGCACCTGGCAGGTCGGCAGCATATCTACGAAGTGGTGGATGCATGGGATCGTGTTGCGAAGGAAAAGCCCGAAAACTTGGATGAACAGAACGCCTCAATCGACCAGGTTCTAAGCAAAGTGATCGCAGATATGCTAGGGAAGATCCCAGGTGACGTTGCCCCCGCTCCGCCTCGTGAGAACAAACAGAATGATCAAGTTGAGCGTACGACGCAGATGATGGAGAGGCAACTTGTATACACCCTGAGCCAGATCACGCAACGCACGACGATCAAGCGAGGAATCGTGATGCCACTCTACGAGCCCATCGCCAGACTTGGTTTCTCATTGATCCTGGAGTTGCGCGCTATGGGAATCACGCTGCCCATCGAGGTGCCGCACTGCACTGATCTTAAGCCCGAAACCGTCGAATTGATCCGAACGAAGAAGGAGCTGGGCGAGATTCGCGCCTATGATGTCTGCGAGCTTGCTGCCAGTGCCAAGAGTGTCACGAACTCTTCTCGTCCGGTATTCTGTGACAACATCGACGGTTGCCGCTCGAAGTTCCGGTCATTTATGATCAAGCCTCTCGCAGTGACCTACTCGCAGTTTGAGGAGATCTTGATGCTTGATGCCGACACGACATTCTTCGTCAACCCCACGGTGCTGTTCGACTCGGAGAAGTTCAAGACTACTGGCAACCTGTTGATGCACGATCGCATCAGCCACGACTGGTGGTTCATGGCCGAGCGTGCGTCTAAGGACCCGGACATATCGGTGGAGCAGAAGTACTTCTCGGACTTCGATGTGACGCCCTTCCGGCCGCTGCCCACGCTTGATCGGCCGAAGGCTACGGTGGAGAACACGACCCCTGTGACGCTTAAGTTCGAGCCAAGCAATTTCCTGTTGAGTAGCCACTCGTTCAACCTTCGTTCAGGACACCAAGTGGACTCGTCGCTTGTGATGTGGAACAAGAAGCGCCAGCCTCGTGCAACGGCAATCCTGGCTTCATTCGTCGCTCAAAACGATATCGCTTCGCCTCCTTCGTATGGCGACAAGGAGCTCTTCTTCTACGCAAACGAGCTGGCTGAGACTCAGTACTCTTTCTCCGACCACGCGATCGGAGCAGTGGGTACCAAGGTTGAGGACTATGGACCCAAGAAGTCGACGCTGTGTGGCGATATGGCGCAAGTGTTCCCGATCCACCAAGACGGCGTGCCTGACGACAGCGTGCCTCTGTTCTACCTCAATAGTGACAGGATCCTGTACTTCAAGCCGGACGTGGAGCCTGTGTATTATATGAAGGCGCGGCCGTGGGCGCACTACCCCGGTGCCTTTGGCAAGCGGCCTCAGGAGTGCCCGTTCAACATCACGGTCGGCAGGTTCGAGGAGTCGCACATCAACCACCTCGCGGAACGCCGGAAGTTCGCTGAGCAAGTGAAGGCGTGGTAGGTAGATCGATGTTAGCCAGGGAGACAGATGATAGAGGGGAGGAAGTATGTTATGTGTATTGCTGCGCCCATCAGAAATTGGCGTGATAGAGGGCTTTTGCGGTAAGCGAGACATCAACCCGTAACATTGCAATCGTGCACGTTGGCTTATCGTTTTGGTCCATGTCGTGGCATGGTATAATACACACAAGAAGCACACGCAAAAAGATAGTATAGAGGTCTTAGGTTGTGGTCTGCCGATTTTCTAGACGATCTCAGGTGGCTGTACGTCTAACACGTCCTCCTCTTCGTCGTCGTCGCTGCCTACCGCACCACCGATGGGCTGCAGCGACTGCTTGGTCACTTTGACTGGCTTCCCACCTTCCGGTTTGTCGTCTTTGTCTGCCAGCAGTCCATTGCGTTCGTTGGCGTACGGGGATACCAGACTCTGCTTGTCGGCGTCGCGACTGCCGCCAAAGAAGGACCTCCAGCCGCCGAACGTGCCCTTGCGATTCCGGAAGCTGCCTCGGTGTTGCATCTGGAAGCGAGGCAGCACCAAGCCCACGACCAAAATCTCCCAGCTCAAGACGCAGCCGGCGTCGAAGAGGAACAAAGAGAAGAGCGACCACGCAAAACCCACCGGTAGCTCGAGTGCACCAAGGCTCACGTCCACGCCACGCTCCTTCAGTGCCTTGGCCACCGCCGCAGAAGTCGAAGTGTCTTTATCCTCCACGTTCCCATTGTCACCAAGAAGCTGGACCAACAGAATGATCAGCAGAACGAACGCGTACGCCACGAAAGCGCGGTTCCCACGTAGCACAGGCGCTCGATAGGCATCGCGGGCGTTGAGTGCGACCGCAGCAATCCAGTACTGCAGGTGCCCGAAGCGCCACAAAACGCTGTTCTCGTACGAGTGCGAAGTGAGGTCTGCAGGCACGCCGGGGACGAACACGTAGCATGGAACTTCCACGACGTCCGGGTCGCTCTCACCACCGTCGGATGCTGCTCTAGTGAGCTCCAGAGCCTTCTCAGCCGAGCAGAACCACGGTCGAGCCTCGGCTGCGGCCAGTGCAATGTAGACACAGCCCAGGAAGATGGCGAGCTGACCCAGCAGGGATAACAGGATCTCAGCAGCGAACAGCGTCCTCGGCGGCATGCGGTTGAATGGAGCTACGGCTGATGATCCGAGTTGTGGCGCCGCGGGAGTTCGTACCATCAAAAGTGACAGGATGAAAACCACCACCAAATCATCGAAGAGGAACTGCATGTCGCTCATCTGGGAGTGCAAATTGTTCATAGTTGCGGACAGCGTCACTTGTACAACCGCGTATACCACCATGTACCTGAAGGCGACGAAAGCTGCACTGAGTGCGCCTCGACCTTCACGCAACAGCTCCACGGCGTCGCTGACACGGAGGGAGCGACTCGTGAACGGAGCCACCAGCGCTGCATCGTCCTTCGAAAGAGCTAAGCCAACATGGGCTGCCTTGAGTGCACCGCAATCATTGGCGCCGTCGCCACACATGGCCACGCAAGCGCCGTGGCGAGTCATGAGCGTCTCCACAATCCAAGTCTTCTGGTGCGGCCTCACGCGTGCAAACACCTTGGCTCGCCCCACCAGCTCCTCCGCAAAATCGACCAGGGACATTGTTGGAGGCGCTATCGCTGCATCCTCGGTGGGTCTATCCGCTTCGTCTTCTTCACTCGAACGGGCAAGAAGCCGCTCAATTGCAGCGCCTGTCACTGCCAACGAGCTGCCTTCAGCCAGCGACAGGAAGCTGTGTCTATCAACTGGCATCCAGGCGCCTTCCAAGTTGCTACCAGAAGTTCCTTCACGAGTGCTCTGAGCCAACTCATCTACGTCAGTATAGACCACGACCAATTCAGAGTTGCCGTCACTTTCATCCTGGCGTTGCGCGTCGACCAGAAGAACCGATGGCTGCATATCCATATTGATCTTGCGCGAAACGTGGATCGCCGTGAGTGCGTCGTCGCCTGTGATAATGCGAACATCGACGCCAGCTTCCTCCAAAGCGCCCACGACGTAAGGAGCCTCGGGTTTCACTTGGTTGACAAAGAGCATAAAGCCTAGGAACCCCAGCGAGCTCTCCACGGCATCTCGAGCCACAGGCTGTGAAGCCTCGGACTTCGGAGACACGGCGGCTGGAGCGAACGTCTTGGTCGCCAGAGCCACAACGTAGAACCCTTGGTGTGCGTAAGAACGAGCGCGCGCGACGTAGTTGCTGGGGAGAGTATTCGGCGTGCAGATCTTGCGAATGGCTTCAGGAGATCCCTTGACGTAAGCGTAGCGGTTGCCGCTGTCGATATCCTCCACGGCCACCGAGGACCTCTGACGAGCTGCGTCGAACGGAAAGCGAGCCACAACGCCGAATAACTTTCCTATAGGCGAGGCGACCAGTGCGGCAAACTGGCCAGCGACCACTGTGTTTTGAGATGTCTCGGGTTCCAACGAGTAGCCCGTCGCACGGAACATGTCCTTCTCGAGAGCATAGCCTTCGACTTGACCCGAGCGCTCTGTCAGACCATGGCATGTGGCCAAACCGATTATAGTGGGGGGAGATAGCACCTCCACCTCACGCTGCAGTCCATGGAAACCCGGTTGTTGTTTCTGGCTTGGTGCTGCACCGGGAGCTGCTGCTGAGCACTCGTCCACACCATGGAAGTCGAGGTGATCGCTAGAAAGCGTACCAGTCTTGTCGAAGCAAAAGCAGTCAACGTGGCCAGCTATGTTCACACGAGCTGCATCGATGCAGGCCACATCAGCCTGGCTTTCGAGACGAGAAAGCGCGAAGCCAACGCCTGCAGTCAATACCACAGGAAGCGCCGGCGGAACTGCGATCGTGATCAAATCTAAGCCAGACAAAATCGCTTCACCGAACGTCACTCCATCATTATGGGCCGCCCTGTTCAAACGGACCAGAAACAAGATGAGGGCCAGAATAGAGAGAGCGCCCATGAAGCGATAACTGTCGCTCTCGAGACGCTTTGCGAGTTGCAGGGGTGTCGGGAACAAGATGCTGCGGAAGAGTTCCCCCTTCGACGTGGAGAATCCAGCACTGAGCACCACACCTCGTGTTGACGCCTTCGACTCGTCTCGACTTCCCTGCGTAGAGCTCGAATGCGCTAGTTCCAACACCGTCGAACCAGCAAAGAGTACACTTTCACGATGAGTGGTCTTCAGCTTTGCATTCACAGCGAATCCAGCATCAGTTGCTGCTAGTGCTTGCTTCGTGACGGGAATTGCTTCGCCCGTTAGTGTCGCTTCGTCTGCCATACAATGACCGGAAAGCAGTGCGATATCCGCTGGAATCACCCCTTCATCGATCACCACGACGTCTCCAACAACCAGATCTGCAGGGCTCACTCGCTTCTCTCTTGAGTCTCGGATCACCCGAATGCCATTAGCAATACTGTGCTCTGCGTGTGCCAGCCTCGAGTGCAGCTTCTTATCATTCGTCACGAGCTCATGCACTTCCCATACGATCGACAGCACCGAGAGGGCCAGGATAATGATGGCATACGCCTCGTAGCCTTCGCTCAGCCAAATGACTCCACTGATGAATTGAAACACGTAAAACGGGTGCGACACCTTCCTCAGCAGCACCATCGGCCACGTCTGAGCCTTCAACGCCAGCTCATTAGCTCCGTGCACCCCCGTGAGCCCTTCAACCTGGGAGGTGGACCATCCACTGCCCTCTAGGCATCTTCGCTGTGCTGAGCCCAACTTCTCGTCGAGCGCGTTCTCCAGCCTCGAGAAGCCCAGCACCTCCCTCTCATCCACCACGTAGCGACTCTTCCTGAACTCGAACCACGGCGGGCTGTCCACGGGCTGCAGCAGCGCACACTCTTCGTAGAACCTCTTCATCTTCTTCTTGTTCTTGCCGCTCATCCACGACACCGTGTGCACCACGAGCACCGAGGAGGCGTCCATCGTCCCTGGAGCTTGTCTCCGCAGCATCTTGACCTTCCACTTGGGCTTCCACGACGCCAGAATGGCCAACACTCCGCCCGACAGCACGCAGCCGAAGCCGAACAGGGCCTGCTGAACGGGGTCCGCCTGCTGCAGCAGCTCCACGCGCTCCAGCTCGAGCGCGGGGGTCGTCACGAATCCGGCCCGTGGGGCGCGAGCCGCCAGGTCCAGATCTTCCATATCCACGTCCACTGCGTCCGCGGGGGAGGAGGCCATCGCCATGCTGTCGCTGTCACTGTTACTGCTGTCGCTGCTGCTGCTGCTCTGGTCTCCGTACGACTCGGGGCGCGTCTCGAGCAGCGCCAAGGTGGCTTTGGCAGTGCCCGCCATGCGCCGCAGGAGTTTCGGGCCGGAGGGACGTGTCGTGTTCGAGCTCCACGGGATCCCTATAAATGGCTACACACCACGTGAGACTGCGCGACTATTCATTCACGCCTATGACACTTCAACGGCAACGGTTAGTGAGCAACCGTGAGCATGACTGCAACCAGCACAATGCAAACAACGTCTACTACTATTTCCTTTTTTCAGCAGCAACTCAACTACATGGCGAGCTTCTTGACGGGGCATCGCGGACAGTACCAGTTGCCTGGTGGGATGGCGGCGAGCGGCGGCTGCAGGCAGAAGGCGTGGTAGGCGGCGTCGCAGCTGTCGCACAGCAGCATGCTCTCCTGCGCGTTCATCTGGCCGCACTGCCGACACAGCTCCTCCGAGGCGAGGTGCGTCACCGGCGTGTTGGGCGGAACGTCCGTGATCCACTGCTCGAATAGCCGGTTGAAGATGGCTGCAGGCACACACAACAAAGCAAATGGCCATTAGTCCACCAGGCTTAAGAAAATAGTCGAAAAGTAGTGGGCACTTACATCGCAGTCGGTTCGCTCCTGCCGAAATGTCCGCGTCCAGGCGGTTGAACGTGAAGCAGTTCTCCCACACGAGGTTCACGTCGCGCACGAGCATCTCGAAGCGCTGGTCGTAGAACCCGCGACTTAGTCGAATCTTGATCGTGCCCAGGTCCATCGGGTGCTTGATCAGCTCCGCGTACCCAGGCACCTCGTTCACGTTCACCGGCGCGGAGAATGCCAGCGCCAATTCATTCCTCAACAGTGTGTCCATAATATACTCCAGTCTCGACCTCAGCGTCATATCCTGCGCACTCCCCATCGGGAAGCAGTGCTGCAGCGTCTTCATCTGGAAGCTGCGGAGTTCGACGTACTGCGTCTCCGGTGGGGTCACAACAGGCGTCGGGACGTTCGCTGAGCCTTGAGCCCTTCGCTTCCTACCGGAAGACGAGCGTTGCCCAGTTGAACCCGTAGGTTGCGAGCCCGGATGCTTCCGCTTAGGCGTCGAGTAACGCCCGGAGCCACTCTGTGACTGCTCAGACGTTGACGCCGCCTGGGCTTGCGCTTGAATCCACTGCTCGACTTGGTCCTCCGTAAGCGATGTGATCGCAGCCACCTCGCTCCTAGCCTTCCTGTACGCATAGGTGGACGAGGCCCGCTCGCGCTGTGCCTCAAGAATATTGCTGATCATCTTATCCACCAAAGTAACCAAGCCGGTCGACAACCTGCCTACGAATGGCAGCTCCGATGGATTCGACACAGGCTCGGTAGACTTCGCTTCCTGGCTGATGATCGCCGTCTTGACGGGCGAACCCGGCCGACTTGAGCTAGCACTAGAAGGATTCCGGTGCTTGCGTTTGCCTCCACGTTTCATCCGCCCGTAGGAAATCGCATCGTCCAGAGAATATAACCGCATAGCAGCAGATGCAATCGTTGACGTGGCGATCGCATTCTTCGCCGATGGGAGCGGGGACGCCTTCCAGCCCGGATCCAACCACTCCGGATCAATGTTGGCCTCCAGAAGTACAACTGCCTCCATGAGCCTGGCAGATACGTCGCACGTATAGACCAACTCCGCCCACGCCGCACGGACAGAGCGCCCCCACTTACCCGACCGGAAAGCATCTCGTGGAATAGCTGACTCCATTTCCAGCAACTGAGCTCGAAGTAGCAGCAGTGAGCGCGGGATATCCTTCTTCAGCGGTCGGATCGTGGAGCGGAACGGCTCCAACAGCTCTGTACATAACTCTCCAATATCACCATCCGTCGGTTCGTCCGTTCCAGCTTCACTGCCACTTCCTCCTTTTGAATGGGACTTGACGAAGTCAGGGTCGTACATATCGCCGATATTCGTGATCTTGCGAGATACTCTCGAGGATCGTCTCGAAGCTGTCTCCTCAGTTAGACGCAGCTCCTTTCCGCCAGTCTGGGCACGAGGTGACGCCCTGCTAGTCTGAAGCGGTGGCTTTCCTTCTGGCATCGCTACCTCCGCCGCTGCTGGCTCAGTTGTTGGTTCCACGACAGCCTCTGCAGGAGGAGCGTCAGGAGCTACGGCAGGAGTAGGTTGGCCCTCTGCACTGGCCAGGGTGGGGGCAGAGCTTGAGCTAACTTCCGACGATTGGCTTTGCAGGGCGTTCGATGCAGCAGTCAACGCTGCCAGCTGCGCTTCTCGATCACGCTGGCGGTCAGCTTCAGTGCGTTCCCCGTCGGTGTCTGATTGCGCCGGAGTTGTCAGCTGCGAAATCGAAGGTGACTCCGGCTCCGTATCGACATCTGCAATGGCGTTAGCTGCTGCCGACTCTGCGGGTTGAGATGCTGATTCGCTGGAAGCGTTGGCACTGGTATCAATCTCGAAGTCTGCTGCTCCGCGGTATGTCGTGCCGTTAGCATCATAGAAAGTTACCTGTGACGGATCTCCTCCATCTGGCGGCAATTGAGGGTCATTCGCAGCAACAAAGTTCACGAATTCACTGTTCGAAGTGTTGCTCTGGTACGAGTTCGGAGCCGCAGACGACGGTGGTGGCGCCGTCGAGTATCCCATGGGTGCCGATGCGTTTGGCATCAGAGGCATCGGGTTCAAAGGCAACTGCACATTTCCGCCACTGTTCATGTTCAATCCGTTCGACGTTGGGCCCGTTGGAAATGACTGCGCCATCGGGTTGGCTGCGTTTTGCCAGGCCCCGGACGGGCCTCCAGCTACGCCGTTCCCGTACATGTTTGGCAATGCATCGTAACCAGGGCCGCCCATTGGGAAAGATTGTGCAGACATGTCGCCCATGAACCCTGCCATTTGCGGGGCGCCAAACTGCGAAGACGGATCTCCCATCGGTTGGCTTGAAGGCGCAGCTTGGTACGGAAACGGGTTCACGTTTTCCCCCATGCCAGGGAACTGTCCAGTGGCTGGGGCTTGATAACTCCCACCTGCATTCATCGCATTAGTGTTCATAACCATGGGACCGCTACTGGGTTGCTGATAAGCGTTGCTGCTGTTGTTCATGACCGCTGGCGGCTGCTGGCTGAACGCATTCGGCTGTTGCACTTGGTTCATTGCAGAAGAAACCTGCATTGGTTGAACGGGAGGTACAACCGCTCCCTGGGCAACACCGCCCGTTGGGAATGCAAAGTTGGGGATGGAGCTTTGTGGTTGTTCTGCGTTGCCCATCGCGACACCAGCCTGATCGGCCGGTGACAGTCGTCGGAACGTCACCCGTAGCGGGCGCTTGCCCGAAGCAACTTCAGCTTTAAAACCCTCCATTCCAATCACTGCGAGCATATTGCCGTTCACAGCATAGACCTCGTCGCCCACTTGCACCTTTCCGCTCGCTTGGGCCTGCCCCATCATGTTGTTGTTGTCATTGGAAAATTCCGTGACAATAATCGTTCCGCGCTGAGAGTAGTTGATCACAACTCCCAATGGGCCAAACCCAAACTCCACGTCCACAAGCGTGCCAGTATTGTTGTTTTGGCTCGTCGGCTGAGAATTGGTTGTCTGCATTGGCATTGAAGTCGCACCCTGAGTCATTCCGTACGGAAAAGACGGCATAGATCCCATTTGCTGGTTTTGGCCCGGAAGCTCTCCGCTGGAAGCCATGCTAACCTTGCGGGAAAACGCCTCGCGGATGTTCTCAAGAAGATTGACTTGCTGCACAAACGACGCGGGGAGAGCCTCGACACCAGGAGTTGAAGCTGTAAACAGAGGTCTGCAACTGGTCAGGTCGTCGAAAGTGGCGCCTGATAAGTAGCGCGTTGTCCGCAAGAACATCAACACGAAGTTCGCGACGTTGTGGAGCTCCATTGACAAATCGCTAGCACGCTGAGAGGGCTCACACTTCTTGGCAGCAGCGGCGAAACCGCTTAGCGCCCGAGCACGCAACATGTTAGATGGATCCACGCAACTGAGGATTGCCGTCGCAAACGCGTCGGCCACTTGCTTCACGAGAGACGAGTCCGAGTGAGTTTTCTGGCTCGTTGTCAGAGCTTGTGTCGCCATCGCACAAATCAGTCCCATTACGTATGCGTGATGCAGACATACGAACGTCTTGGGGTCCGGGTGAGCCGCATTAGGGTCGACAACGATGCGAGACACGACCTTCTTCACTTCTTCGAAACTGGACAAACAAGCGTACGCCAGTCCATTCGTCGTTTGGACAGAGGCGGAAGCAGCAAATTGGTTCCAAGCTGCTAGCATGGCTCGACCTTGGTCCACAAGCGCCTGGAGCGATCGCTTGAAAGAAACAGCGTTGCCGGCTGCAGCAGGTGCAAATTGTTGCTGCATTTTTGCGAGCACAGATGGATCGTATCTCGTTCGCTTCATCTGGTCAGCAATCTGCTGTGCATACGGGTTTTCAGCTTGGGCGTACTTCCGCTTCAACGCCTCTTGGTAGCGGGCCTGGGCTGCCGCATACGCTGACGACTGTAAATCTCCTTGCATCCTCGACATCGCGATAGGAGGCATTCCGGCCTGATACGCTCCAGTCCTTGACGCTTCCATGTTTTGGTTCAACATCGCATTGTTGGACCGCAGACTACGCTTCAGGATTTGATACACGTCATGCGAAATTGGGATGGGCTTCATTCCGCCTTGCCCATCCATCACGCTCCCGTACTCGTACTTGCGTGATAAAATTCGTTTCACCACGTTCTCTGCTTTGGGGTAGGGAGCAGTTAGTGAAGAAGGAAAATGCGCGTTACGCAGGGTAGAGGCATCAGGAGCTATCACCGCGTGGAATTCCGTGGAACGGATGGCTGATTCGGCGCGTAGTAGAGCATTTTCTGCCTCCTGCTGCGAGTAGAATGAGCCAAGGAAAAACTTGCGTCCACGGTATTTCACATGAGACTCGTACTTCTCCATGTCCCCATCCATCGTAAGCAGCACCTCCTTTTCCATACCGAACGGCCCATCACGAATGAAGTCGTTGCTAGAGTACTCGCAGCACGACGAACTTTGCTGCAGTTTGAGTTTTGCGGCATCCTCATGTAGCACCCAATGGAAACACCACTTAATCCCCGCAGCAATCTTCGCGTCTCTCGTGTCTTCTTCCAAATAAGCAAGAAGCTGAGAGATCTGTTCCTTTGTGGCGCAGACCGACCACTTCTTGTCCGGAGAGAGTACGAACAAACGATTCAGGTCACTGAAGAAGCGGTAGAACGAATATCCATGCCGACATTTCCCAAACGACAACGTTCGTGGGATAATCAACCACTTGATGAAGCTCTCCAGCTCCCGAACCTTCTCGATTTGCGGAAGCATCGAGCCACATTCTGACCACGCCACATTGGCACTTTCGACGCAGCTTTCGTGAGCTTGTAGCAAGACCACGGGCCTGACGAAAGGTGAAAGGTGAAGGTAAACGGGACAAATCGTTGATATCGCTGCACACAGTTCCTTTACTGAGGCCCAGTTCAAGCCCGCAATAGATCTTCCATTCACCCCGACAATCAGGTCACCAATCGCAACAGTCTTCACGGCAGTCCCCTGATCCATTTTCGAGTCGGTTTGCTGTTCACAATAAACCAAGCCGTTCGTTGCGATCACACCAATGTTCTCGAGGAAGTTTTCAGCCTCGAACGGGAGCGGGAAGGACTCGACCCGAAAAGTCTTAAGATCGCTGGACGCAGGAAGTTTCAGCGCCTTGCACAGCAGCGATGAATCGCCCAACAAATCGGACATCCGCTTGTTCGCCTGCTCAGGGGTCACTTGGTTGGCACCTCCGGGAGGCTGTCTGGAAAATGTCATCTTTAGCGGACGTGGTAAGCTCAGCAACCACGATGTGAACTGAGATAAATCATTAAGCTGGCCGTAAGTTGCATCGTTCACCCGTTCCACCAAATCCCCGCGCGAAATACGCCCGCTTAGAGACGCCTGGCCCAGCGTACCATCCGGATGGTCGTTCAACGACTTGACAACCACACCTCGAGGTTCCAGTGCCAGCGCCAAACCAAGTGGACCATCTTGAAAAACCACCTCGTATGTGATCGATCCATTCATATACGGACTAATCACGTCCGCTCGCAATGCACTCTCTTTTGCACGTTGAGATGGAACATCGTACACAACACGTTGCCAATCTTCTTGGGCCTTTTTCATCTTCGCGGATGGGGAACGTGCTACAGCAATGTACATCGTGTCGTTCGGGTTGTTCACATGAAGCATCGACTCGACAGCAGCCACATCCTTTCCGCGGCTGGAAACGCCGTTCACCATTAGAAGTACATCACCAGGGAATACTTGACCGGACAGTTCACCGAATCCAACAGGTAGATTCTCTGAAGATTGATAGAACTGAACAAAAACAAAGGAATCGTGAGAACCCAACGCCAAACCGAGTGGTAGGCCGTGACACTTCACAATTGACACCGAGGCGCGCACAGCTTCGCCTGGCAGCAACGTCAGATACAGCAAGATCGGTTGTGCAGCAGTCCTCAATTGCTCTTGAATGGCAGCACGATTCATTCCAAACACCACGCGATCATTAACCGCGTAAACAACTCCCTTGACGCCCTGAGCTCGCTGGCTGTCCAAATCGCCTGAGTCATTCGGTACAGGCAAGGCCGCTGATCGCTCGGAATATTGTACACCTTGGACTGTATCTTCCAGAATCACATTGGCAAGATCGTTTGCTCCAAGCGTTTGAACAGTAAGCATGTCAGGTCCTTCTCCCGCAAGCAGCTCGGGCAGGTCGTAATGGTTGAGCATCGTCGTGTGAGCTGTCAATGGCGACTGTTTGCAGGAGTGCAAGGGCCCGTTTAGAATTCCATCTTCCAAGCCACAGAAAGCGCAAACGGGGCGCGAGAGGATCATCCTGCTATTATCGAAACAATCCTGTTCATCTGGCCGGGTGGATGCCAACAAGAACCGATCGCCGAATTCTTCCAGCAGCATTTCTTCTGCTGCTTCGGAGTCGTCAGAATCATCGTCTTCGTCGTCAGTTTCCGCAACTAAGACCATGGGCTCCACCTTCACCTCCGTCTCACCAAGGAGTTTTTTTCGAGCACTTTCAGGCAGAGCAGGAATAGGTTGTGAATCCAGCTCTGCATTTGCCTTGTCCTCGAGATAGGTCAGCAATTCATCCGTCAGTTCATGTTCCACGCCATCGATGATGAATTTCTTGGTCTGCTCAACACCATGAGATGAGCGCGGCGGAGAAAATCGCTCCCATTCCCGCTCCAAATCAGCTAGCGACTCGCCCAACTTTTTACGCGCATCATTTGCCTTGTCTTCGAGCGAGTGGTAAACTGACTGCACTGCGGCGGTTTCTTCGATCAACTCGCACAAAACTCTCAGTACCTTCAACCGATCGCTGACAGTAGTCTTCGAGTAGTTTTCGTTCGAAAGCAGATCAATCGCGGTCAGCAGTCGCTTCTCCAGCTCAGTCAATTCACTTTCGTTTAATTCACCATTCGCAGGACTCTCATTGGAGTCAGGACTTGAATCACGAGCCTTCTTACGGAATTGTTCAGGTGAGAAGGATGGGTCCGCGAGACATGAAGGGCAAAACCACTCGCCTCTGGGAATGACAGGAAGTGGGGACTTGAGGCAAAAGGTGTGATAAGGCGCATCACATCGATCGCACAGCAGTAGTCGACCTTTCGCGTAGATCGTCTGGCAATTACGGCAGTTGTCCTCCTCTGCAGCAACCATCAGTCGGTTCTCGGTCGTGTAAACCCACTCTTTCATCAAGCGCTCGAAAATGACTGAAAGCTTTTGGGCTAGGTTCGAGATTTCAGCCTTCAACGAATTGTATGTGTAGCAGTTTTTCCACACTAACTGTACATCGTCGATGAAGGACTCCACGTCGTCATTCTCATAATCTTCGTCCTCGATTTTCTCCGCGATTGTTCCCAGGTCCATGGGTTCGGCAATATCACCGCTTGAGTAGTAATCAGGGTAGAGCTCGGCATCGACGGGCTGATTAAATGGCGCTGCAATCTCTTTAGCCCGTAGTAGCTTCAAAACAAATCCACAACACTTCATTTTTGTCGCCCCCTGCGTCGTTGCGATGTGCTTCAAGGGGTTCTTCGCGACCGGAACAAGTGAGGACATCAGCAATCCATGCGGGGTTGAGAGCCCGTTCACGAGACTGTTGAAACCTTCGAGAGACATCTCGCGTACATCTTGCCCGTTGATGAACATGAGGTAATCTCCAACTTGAATCATATCGGCGTTATCGTCCTTCGGGTCAGGAGCAGCGCCTTCAGCTGATTTTTCCTTTTCCGAAGTACTGTCGTTGGAAGTGGCAATGACTTCGGTCACGACGAGATGCTGATCCTTTTCTCCAACCTTAAACTTGCTCGACACGCCACCAACCAGAACAACACCGTAGTACTCGCTTGATCCTGCCGACGCAATGTTCGTTTCTGACGCCAACGTAATGGAATTTTTACCACTCGAGCTTTGTGTCTCTGTCTCCGCTTTTTCTTGTTCTTCCTCGAATTGAACGCCCTTCAGCAAGTTGGTTCCACGGCGATACATTCTCTGGCGAAGTGGGTGAGTAACAGCATCATCTCGATACGACTTGGAGCCCTTAATAGCCTTGAGCAGTTGTTCATCCGCGCTAGGATGCTTAAACTCGATGGCCAATTGGCACACCTGACGAGCGAGTTCAGGCCAGCTAAACGCGTTCATGGGCCGGGTGCGATGAAACTCTTCAAGCGTGTTGCCCATTTGAAGCAATGGGAAATACTCTGCCACCAGTGTCTTTACCAGCTCTGCGTGCAAGGAAGCAAAAAGGGTGCCAACCGAATCGTCATCGAGATCGCCGTCCCCAACAGGACTCGACCCATCGCTCAGCGTCATCATACTCACGAACACGCCAAGTGAGGGCAACGCCGTCAACTTCAAGCAGTCCGAGAATGTGGAGATGAAGTCCCACACAAACAGCAAATCGGCGTGCGATTCAGCCGGGACCGGGTCTAGCTCTACAGCGGCGGATATCAAATGTGCAGGAAATTTCGCGTCCTCGTTCTCCGATGTGCCAACCTCCTTACCAGATGATGCCTGACTACTCTCCATTTCCCGAGAATAGCGCGTTTTTACGCGAGCCCAAACTTCGCTCTCCACATCGTACCTCTTGTCCCACACGCGGATTTGTCGTCGTCGCTCTCTCTCCTCCTCCACAAACTTAAGCAACGCAAGTTGCTGCTGTCTAACAGTCTGGGTGTCTGCTGTGGCCTTCCTTTTCCTGGAGTCACTAAATCGTCGCGGTGATGAAGACGTAACAACACCGTTCTCAAGAATCGCCTTTTGCTCTTCACGCATTTGACGCCGTTGCCGCAGCTCTTCTATCCTTCGCTTCATCGAGTTTTCCTTCTCCTCCATCTTTTTGCGCTTCTCCTCTTCTCGCATCGCACGCTTCAATTCCTTTTCCTCTTCTCGCATGCGCTTCTCCTGTTCCCTGGCCAGTCGTTGGGCCTCCTTCCGTGCTTCTTTCTGCCGCGCAGCTTCCATCTTAGCTTCAAGAATTGCGTTTTTGCGCTCCTCTTTCGCTCGTCGCTGGGCTTCCTTCGCATCTTCTTGTGCTTTCATCTCGATTTCCAGTAGTTTGCGTGCCGCCTCTCGAACACTTCGCTTGTCAGCTTCACGTTGCTCTTTCTCCTTCTGCTGCAATAGTCGGTGCATATCCTCAGGGTTCCGCGAATGCTCCTCCAGCAGAGCCTCCTGTGATAATCGACGGTTGATTTCATCCCTAGACATCACATTCTGAGCCTTGAGAATATCCTTCACTTGGTTTTTCAGTCGCGAGCGAATTTTGGCATGAACGTCAGGCATGATGGGATGCCGCTGCTCCCAGAACTGATAATCTCTGCACCAAAGCACCTGGTGTAGTCCTTCCAGTACGCGCGTGATATTCCGTCGAAGCAGACCAAACCCGTCCTCGCCACTAGCGGGCGTGAGTACGTTCACGCTGTTGCCGTTGTCGTCAGTCTCCGGTGTAAATACGGACTCAGTGACCACTGCCATCAGATCCTCCGCAGATAAGCTCTCGAAATGCACGAGGGCCTTCTTCCACGCCTTGTTCGCCACGTACGATCTGAACACGATCTCAACTACGCAAAATAAAATCAACAAAGTCAGTGCCGCATGCAGATAACGGCTGCTCTCGATGCAAAACCCACCTGCGCTTCTCTCGAGTTCCACCACGAAAATCGGCGACTTCTTTTTGTTGCCGTGCACGATCTCTGCCGGTATCCACGAACACACAGGTCAGCACACCCTGCGACTCACATGATCACCACGAAAAACTTTCTACGTACTGCATCGAAGCCGAAACGCGACCGTCACAGGCTTCGTCACTTGCACGTTCACGAGCGTCTCGTATCCAATCTGTTCAACAACACATTAGCACAAAACATGTTTTGCAGTAGCTAGCCGCCCAGTCGCTCTCCACTCACCGGGAACAGCTTCTTGCTCGTGTAAAAGTGCTCTTCGGGTACGACCGCCCCCGTGGCCACGACGCGGATGGGTCCGTCCACCAGCGGCAGCTCCAGCTCCGCCAGTTGACGCCTCAAGATGGCCAGGTAGTACATGTCCTCGCGCGGGATGGCGCCCTGCAGCAGGTGCGTGTACGCGCGCAGCGCGTCTCTGAGACTGCGGTACTTGTGGCCGCTCGGGTCCTGCAGCTTGCCGTCCTCGCGCGCGGCCCAGCCGCTGAGGCCGGCGATGTCCAGCCCGCGCTGCTGCGCCACGAGCCGCAGACTGGGCACGCTCAGCTCCAGGTCGTCCAGCGAGTCGCTGCGGCGGGCGGCGCCGCGCGCGCGCGCCTTCTGCGGCGTCGGCAGGTCCGTGGAGGCCGAGGAGGCGGCCGAGGCCTCGTCCGTGTCCTGCGCGTGGCCCATGGCCATGACGGCCGAG